>JAQIXL010003563.1:0-10103 GCA_034700245.1 Poikilolaimus oxycercus
CAGCTCGCTTAGTGGAGGAGGACGAAGCCGGCGATGAGCAGCGAAGCCGTCGAGGAGGCGAGGAAGGGCGCCGACTCGGTGGTGGCCTCCGCCGTCGTCTTCTTCTCCTTATTCTCGTTCGTCGTCGGCGCGTCCTTCTTCGTTTCTGGGCCGGGTCCGCTGGGCTTCGGCGCTACGGTGGCCTTGGTGGTCGCCGCGCCCTTCGGCTTGCCGGTCTTGCCAGCCTTCTTGCCCGTCGGCTTCGGGGCCGCGGCTCCCTTCTTGGGCTTTCCGGTGCCGGGCTTCTTCACGGTGGAGCCTTTGTTCTTGTTCGCGACCTTGATGGTGACGCCCGGCTTGGCGGCGCCCTTCTTCACGGCCTTGCCGAAGCCCTTCTCGCCCTGCTTTCGGAAGGCGCCGCTGTTCTGGTCCTTGCAGTCGCCGCGGCAGCAGCGGACTGTGGCAGCCTTGCCCTTGATCGCATCGTCGCACGTCTTCGCCGTCGTCTGGCAAGTCGGATCTCCTTGGCCTTCATACAGACAGACTCCTCCGTCATCCTTTTTGCAGGGCTGCAACTCATGCCACCGTAATTGCCAGTGAAGCATCCACTTGCCGTCGCTCCGCACGTGAAGTCGGCGTCCGTCATCTGAGTCTCGTCGTCCTGGTCATCGTAGCCGTCGTCCTCGATGGTCATCTCGTCGTCGTTGTCCGTGACGATATCTTCCCCGGCGTCCATCTTGAACCAGTTGCCGTCGTTCTCGCAGTCCTTCTCGCAGCAGGCGATGTTGCCACCGGCCCCAGCCACCGCCGTCTCACACGTGTCGCCATCCGCGCAGTCGATGGTATCACCGGTGTCCACGCACACTTGACCCGCGTCGAGACACTGCAGTGGCAGGCGTCAGGCAGCGGATTACGGTAGACCTCTTGCTCGGGCTGGCACGTGAGGGCGGCGACGAGGCCGATGGAGAGCAGGGCGAAGGCGAAGCCGCGGAGAGACCACATCAGAGACGATCGCTGAGCACCAGAGAAGACGCGTTGAACACTGACGGCTCTCCCTGGAAACAGCGCCTTTTATTTCATCTTCAAGACATAGAAGCGAGCATTCGATTGGCTGATTGTCTGCGAATTGTCTAGTCATTTGAAGATTATGGACCAAGACACAAGCAAATTCTGCTAATTCACAAAAATCTCTTCAGACTGCAAGAAAAAGAGCCGCCTGAATTTCCTATAATATGTATAGCTTGAGCGACAGTAGAAAGGAGCCACAGCCAGGTTGCTTGCTGAAGTATAATCAACGACAACAATCACTTCGCCTTGCTTCTTCGCCTTCTTCTTCTTCTTCCGATAGGCTGCATTTGCTTCAGCCTCCAAAGGCAACTTCGCATAACAGGCTGGTATTTTCCTAACAATTTAGCGCAATTCGAATTTCAAAAGCGGTCTTTTGCTAGTCACTCTTCAATTATGTAGTTCCCCCTAGTGGCCAGCGGTGCCCTGACAACGGCTGGAAAGCCTGTCAGGAAGGTCGAGAAGGGTCAGAAAGTGAAGGAACCGGTCAAGCTCAAGAACCTTGTGAAGAGAGCCGGTAAACTTGAGCCTCATGGGCTGTGATCTTGTTCAGCCGACCAATTGTAAGATTGGACCGCTTTGTCTCTAGATTTTGATCTCTGGTTTTGAAGCTCTTAGATCTTCGTGCCGCATCCAGAATTAAAGGCCGACCCTATAAAAAGCTCCGAGTGCATTTTGGGTCCTCAGGCGAAAAGTACGTCGAACAGTGACGACACTCGGCCAACAAGCAAGCATGGGGCAATCGACGGAACGCTGACCCATGCATTCGTCGGTTAGCCGGATGCTATTATGACGAATTCGAACTTTTTCGGGCAGTCACGCGAGAGTAAACAAGTGTGGTTGTATGACTCGGCCTCTTCACCTTGTTCAATCAACGTCTTCCCGTCACCTTCAACATTCCAAAGAGCTTCCTTTATAGCGAACGCCGTGTCCGCTTCAAGAATCTCGTTTTGGGGATTAGCTTCTTATTGCTTTGCTTTGCTTCCATCGCCACCACGTGTGAGACCTCGTTCTGCTTTTCAGCTTCTAGCTCCTCTTCTGCCACCTCATCACTTCGTTCTCTCTGTTGAGATTTGGCGAACTCCTCGGCTTTTTCCTTCCTCGCGCTGGCCCCTTTCCAACTTGATGTCTGGCGTTGTTTTATTTACCACCCTTCCTCCTTGAAAATAACCTCTCCAATTGACTGTCTCTGTCTCGCTGCTCTCTTTCTTCGCCATTACACCTTTGAGCAACTTCTCTCCTCCTCCTACTCACTTGTCTGCCGGCAAAACGCGCGCGCGCTATTGAATTCGTACGCGTTCTCCGGGAGAGCGCGCGCTCTGTCGTCGACAGGCCAACGTCTTTCCGCGGGCCGACACACGCGCACACGACGAGTGAAGATGAACGACGACGAAGTGGAAGGCGCGACGACGACTTCATCGGCGTTTTCTCTGCAGCGACGGGGGCGGAGCTGAAGAGGTGAGTGGCCCTGGTGGTTATAAGGAAGCCAGCGACACATGTCGAGCACGTGGACCTCGGGGTCCTCTTCTGCAGCTTCATAGCTTTTGTTCAGCGCCTTTCTTTCATGTCTAGGAACTTCTTCTTGGGTGGTCTAGTTTCCTTGATCGAATACAGGAAGTTCCGTCATTGAGCTCGCTATCTTCTCGGTTTCGTACTTTATCTAACAGTCCCATGAGTTTCTGGATCTCGTTGCTTTCTTCGGACTGAAGTCGTTTTTAAATGAAAAACCCGTGAAACCGCCATGAATCGAGTTTCTCTTTCACTCCAAGACGCGAACACTTTCAGGCTCATCCTCCCTCCACTCTCTCAGTTCAGAGAGCGAGACGATGCTCAGGTTACACATTGCCTTGCTCTTTGTTGCCGCCGCGTCGTCGGTCGAGGCCTGGAGATGCGGTCGCGGCGCCATCTACAGCGAGACCGAGAGGATGTGCTATCAGGTTCGTGTTTAGACAGTTTTTCAAGCCTTTCATCATTTGTTTGTTTCACTCATTGTTTAGTAGTCTCACTTGAATGCTCGTTTAATGGGACGTTCTGAGGTGTTGGTTTTTCCCCAACTTGAAGCTTTCAAAGACTCTCCGTTTCATCCCCGTTACAATTGCCAGACTCGAGCCTCTCCGTACTATTTGTGCCATCTTCGAAATAATGAGAATTCCTCCAAAATTCGCTAGGTCTCCGTTTCAAGCGCATTAGAAGTTCCTGTTTTGGCTGCACGTTCATTGAGGATGGATTGAGTCGCGGTTTGCAAGAACGTGCCAATCTCTGGCTGTTTTCCTCTTTTCGCACGTCGTGCACGGTGCCGAAAGGTCTTTACCCAAATGGCAACACGGACAGTGACGTCGCAGTCTTTGTGTTTCTCTGTAGACAAGTTAGCCCTGCAAAGTTGATTTCCTCATTTCGACTCACCTCATGAAAACATTTTTTTCTGTCCTTTCTGGAAATCGAATTTGTTTCATGGACACAGTTTCTGAATCAACGACAGAAGTCGGTGATCTTCCCTATCGCCGATTTCGTAAACAACCCCATAAAGCCTTTTCTTCTTCTCCTAGTCCCTTTCAATCCCACACATTGCAGGTCTTCAAAGTGGCTCTCCGCTACGCGGACGCTGAATCGATTTGCGAACATCTTGGAGGTCATCTGGCTTCGATCACCGATGGTGCTCATGACTCGAGAATTCAAGGTGAAAGGCCTTCTCAACATCTGAACTGAAGAAACCTTTGTAGACATTGCTCATCGACGACTTCGCAACGAGCCCGTTCCCTTCTGGGTGGGAGGCCTTCGAGTCAACGACTCCTGGACCTGGACTGATGGTCAGCACTGGAACTACACGGCCTGGGATGATTGTAAGTTGTTCTAGCCAGTGAAGAAGGCTGAATCTCTTCAGCTTCCCCTCCAGCGGACGACTACCGCAAGTGCCTGGCCCGAGGCTGGGGTGCCAAGTCGTGGTTCGCCGCCGGCTGTGACTGGGAACAACCCTTCATCTGTGCGTCGCCCGCCCTGAAGAACTCGCATACTCGACGTAGGTCTTGGTTCTCGGAGCGAACTTCACTCTTACGAACTACTGTAACGGTGAGGTTCCTTTCAGATACCCGCTACAATCGTGGAGAGTGCGACGACGGTTGGTCGTACTTCGACGAGACGGACAAGTGCTACAAGGTGAGAGAAGAGTTCGAGGTTTCACGGGGGAGACATAAACTCTTGCAACAATTTCGAGCTGATCACGTTTGGTTTGTTTGGTGGAATCTAACTTGTCGGTTTCACCGGCATTTTGAAAAGGTCAAAACGACTGTGCATGGTTGTCTGCCTGGGTTCGTTAGTGTAACCTCAAAATCTCAAGAAACATCATAAGAATTCCTCTCTTTTCTCCTCGCGAGTCAACTTCTCCGTTTCAGCCACACCATAACTTCATTGAACAATTACTTTTCGTAGTGTTCATCGATCACGCCCAATTTTCAGGTTATCGAAAGAACAACCTGGGCTGCCGCCGAAACAGCGTGCATCGAGGAAGGCGCCCATCTCGTCTCCATTCACAGTCGTCTTGAGAACCGATATGTCTACCGTAAGCAACCACAGCTCAAACTCCAACTTGCTCAGAATTGGCCGGCATGGAAGGTTGGGCGACCGACGCTCCCGATTGGCCCGAGCAGACCTTCATCGGTCTGAAAAGAAACGACGAAGACGGCTCGTTTTCTTGGAGCGATGGCTCCGCCCTCGACTTCATCAACTGGGCCGAGAACGAGCCGGACAACGGCTTCAAGGTACCGTAATCCCCTCCCTCAATTGCTCTTTTGCTTCAGGAAGACTGTGTTCAAATGTTCTCCGACGACAAAGGAGGCTCAAATCCTCGAGACGGTCGATGGAACAACATTCGTTGCAAGTTGGTCATGAGGAACGCCGTCTGCAAGAAACACTCCAAGTTCTATTTCTGAGAACTCTCTCTCTCTCTTCTTTCTTCTCCTTGATCCCTAGTCATTCTATGATCTCTTCACCAAAGCTCTAAGCTCTCCATATCATTCCCTCTCCACCATGACAACAATACGTGCAAACATATTGAATCGATAAAATTTATCGCACGAAACTTAGATACAAGAAAATCCAAATTGACAAACAATCTTCTTCTCATACAGAAAGGGGAATCACAGAATTGTCAGATTAGAGAGGGAGAGGACGTCAAAGTAGCAATGTCGACAACGTACAAGATCAGCACATAACTTTCGCAATTTCTCAAAGCTTATGGACAATCTGGCACTACCTTCGGGCAACAAAGGAAAGTGAACTTCTAGCACAAGTTCCGTCGGACACTTTAGAACCAGAAGTATGTCAAATTGGAAGTAACAGGCCAAGTTCATAAGTGCTGTGCGCTTTCTGAGAGGAAAGAAAAACAAAGGAATGCTCTTCTGTGACTTCAGCCGTCAATCCCACTTCAAAAGAAACTTTTGATAACTTACATCTCTCAATCCCACTCAACTGACCACAAACATTATCTACACCCGATTTACTCTGACAGTCTCAATTTACAATTAGCAACTGGAAGGAACGTATGCGACAAGAAATCCCGATGCACTTGAATTTTACCTAGCACGATACGTACTTATGCGCCAGAAGAAGACTCTTTCAAGTCATTAGCCTGATTATTGCCAAAACGAAAACTGTCAAGTTTAAAGGAAAAGAAAGAAGCCGATGTCGTTACTTTTCGTTCTCCTTCGCAAGACAGGCGTAGCAGACGCGATCGCGATCATCCGCACTCATTCGAACGCATCTGCAAATCAAATCATATTCCTGAGATTAACGACAAATGTAGAAAAGCCAATAAGAAGCTAGAAAGTGAAACATACCTCCTACAATGGATCTTCCCGCATCGATGACAATGAATTCGACGTTGACCGGCTGTCTGGAACTCCGCTCCGCACTTCACGCTCTCACAGTTCGTCGCCCCTCTCAGCGACTGCCAACGCAACGACGGGCAAACCGCCGGGTCATCCTGGAAAACTCTTAGTCAAGAGAAGAAAGACGAACCGAATACGACGCCGACGAGTCGAAGACGTTGCTCTCGGTCGTGTCCTGTCGTTGGAAGGTCGTCAACGACTTGCCGTCTTCACTCGGCGCGCCATTGCTGCTCGAGTGTCCGCTGTCGACCATCACTCCGCCGTTGCCGCCTCGTCCCAGTTGCTGCTTCATTTCGGCCACTTTCTAAATCAACCGCATCATCAACTGCTCCAGTATTTCCATTATCTCTAACACAAATCAAAGAAACACATCTCAATCGTCACATTTCTCAACAGGACGATATGCGCCTCGAGGACGCCGACATGTTCCATGGCCGCCAACACCGTGTCCGCCTCGTCCTCTCGGGGAAGAATGCCCGTGTCGAAGCGATTGTAGAGCGACGTCCACACGACCACCGACGACGCGCCCACGTCGACCGGGGACAACACCCCGAACAGCGTCGGCTAAAGACATTCAGTCTTTTTCAAAAACGAATCAACTCCTCACCTCGTAGAAAGGATTGAAGAAGTCATCTTGCCGAGCGTCGAGATGCGTCCACAGCGACTGCGTTCGTTTCGCCAAGTGAAGATCCTGCAAGAGACAAACCTCATGCTCACATTATCTGAGCAAGATTTTGTCTACTTCATGTCAACTTTGAAACATGAAAGAAAACGACCCACCTTTCTGTCCTTGTCACAATTGCCAAGAAAAGTGCCGAACTCGCAGGAATAGGCGTGCTCGTGGATCTCGATGAGGAACCTCTCCGAGAACTGGAATGCCCTCGGAAACTGTCGCATCAACTGCCAGACGGCATCCAAGAACTGGGCAAAGATCGGTGAGACCTGAAAAGAGATGATCTTCCTTCTACTGGCTTCAAAAGACTTCAAACGCTAAGCTAGTCCGCCGAAACCTACTTCACTTTAGGAATCACTGACCTCCTTCGCCGCATCATCATTCAGAGCTCCGATATGTCCACAACGATCATCGAACTTGTGCCCGAAGCCGAGCCAATCTTTCTCGATCAACACCTAACAACTCCGTTTACTCGCTCAAAACCTCTTCATACTTGAAACCCGTGAATAGTCCTATAGAACGGATCCAACATCAGTTCTGCTAGTGCCACTGCCTGCGCCGTCCTGTCCCATCCATCCGAGCAATGAACAACACATCTGAAGACCAGCTACCGTAATAAGGTCAACAGAAAGCAAACAAAGAGAATGATGAAAGAGGAAACGAGAAAGACAAGGAGGGGAACTTACGAGACTCCGAGACGCGCGACGCTGTCGGCGACAAACGCAGCACACTCGAGGAGAGCACGCGCATGTCGCAGCCATCCCGACGACTCCACCGCTCGCCACCAGTCGGACATCGTCCGCGCTCGACTGCACCCTGCAAAACGATTTTCACTAGAAAAGGACACTTTGCTTTCAGATCAAGTACACGCAAACTAGCTTGTGATAGTTCAAAAGATGAAACTCATTCAGCTTGAAGAGGAAGTTCGACTTACCCTCAAGAAGCTTCGTCTGTGACGCTCTCATCACGTGGATGTTCTCGATGTCGAAGAAGTGGAATCGGGTATTGGTGTAGTTTCGCTCGTCCTCGAATCCCTTGCCTTGGACCTTGTTCACCATCGCATTCACCTGAAGACGACTTTCTCATATGTTTCAACTTCGAAAAAAGTTATGTCCATCTAGTACTCTCACACTCGACCGATTGGACAAAGCCGATAAAAATATTTTACGTACCCTCGGTCTCGTATCAACAAGATAGACGACGTTGCCGTTAGGGTTCGCCTCTCCAATCTGCTCCAGTAGTCGCTCGTCTTCCATGCACCGCGCCGAGAAGCCCGTCAGTGGTTGAGCACATCTGAAAGTGCTTTCAACGCCGAGCTCCTAAGAACAAACCGGCAAATCGTGGCTCCGTTGGCTTTATGGAAGTACGTGAGGACGGGAAGCCGACCTCGCGACCGAAACCTTGCCGAACCGATCAACGTCTGCGTCGTCGCCGCTGTTGGCACAAACAATCGAAGAGGATATGTGTCGCAGTGCTGAAAATGTCATATGTTACACTTGAATGCTATAAAGACACATTAAAAATGAAGACCAATTTGATATTAGCACTCAAGATCTTGAAACGAGCAATACAAATAGGTTCCAACGAAAAAACATTTTTACCACATAGTACGTTAGCTAATTGACCGACTTCCGCGGCGAAAATAGGCATCACTTACTTGGTAGTCCTGATTGAGGTCCGTGACCTTCCATCGCTCGTCGATTCCTTGACGACAGTACTCGATCTCCCAGTCCAGTCTCGACCATCCTCTTGCGCTCTCTGCTGCATCACGATTCTCGAAGGCGAACACCTCTTCGATGTTCACTAAAATGTTGAGTTTCAGAGAGGAAAAGAACGTCCAACCTGGTCTCGAACATCGTAGCAGCGTCTCGTAGAGGTCCTGACAGGCCTTGTCGCTCTTGATCACCAAACTCAGCACCTGAATGAAGGCGCATGAGTTTCATACCAATTAAATGTTTCGCTTATAACGTTTGAGGCACTACGAAGACTGCCGCTACATCAATGAAAGAAGCGAACCTGAAAATGCTTGCAGCGAATCGTCAACGGACATCCGGTCACCGTAAGCTGTCCCCGTTCCACCGACCCGATCAAGCCGTTTGCCAACTGAAAGAAGAATGTCGCTAAGCAGACTTTCAAACGAGAAACGAAACCAAGAGAAAGCTCCCTACCCAGATCTCCTTGCTGTGATCCTCGGCCCGGAAGATGATATGCGACGTGGTGACGTGCACGGTGCCCAACGTCGGCAGGTCGCCGCCCCATCGATCCGTCAGCTGCACTTTCTCCACCTGAAAACCGGTGACGTTCAAATGAAAAGGCCGCAGATTAAATTCCTCAAAAATTCATTTTCTCTCCCCGTCGTCGCCCTTTACACCCGTTCCTCGTCGTTACCAGCCTCCGAGACCTAGCCATATTGGATTCGGCGACCACCTGCCCCCTCGCTTCTCCATGGTTGAATAGTCAATCCCCAGACTAACAAAACAGCTTGAAAAGGGTGTTTATGCGGCTCACTGCTTCTTCCTGTTCTTTGCCTAGAACCGAGAAGACTAGAAGAAGAGAGCGAGCAAATAGACTCTTTCAATAACCCTGCGGGAAGGAGATCCACAAGTTCTTTTCCGGCAGCTCTCCAGCGAGTCTGAACCTCCGTCCATCAAGTGAGGACCCTTGCGAAGAAGAACAAGAGGCATCGAAGACATATTCGAAGACGTCACTCAATTTCCCTCTCCAGCCCTTTCTTCTGCGTCATTTCCTCAATTCCTAGACATCCTCAAAGAATCTTCTCTCCAAAACGTCTCCACCCCATACCTTGAGCATTAAAGTCGGCATTTCTTTCAAGTCCGTCGGCGACAGAGGCGGAGTGCCAACCAGACTCTCCATCATTCTCGAGATCTTCGACTTCAATAAAGCCCCAGCCACTGTGATGTCCTCGGTGTAGGCCGGATATGTCGACAGGGACAACGAGAGGTCATCCGGTGTCGCCGATGAATAGGACGACGAACTAGAAGACGCCCCAGTCGTCACCGACTCCGACATTCTCGAAGAGGCCAACGACGAGTGGAGCGAGGACGACATGGACGTGATGAAGGACGTCGCCAGGGACATCTTTCCTCTCCTCCTTCGGTGTTCTTCTTCTTCGCCGTCGCTTCCTGGTTGTCTTCACTTTAGCACTCTTTCAACGACGTTCACTCGCAACGGAATCGCGTCATGCCGGAAAACGCGCTAAAAAAGACCGCCGCTCGAGCAAAAGCCAAATCCCGGAGCGCTCAAGTTCCTCTTCAGACATTCATGGAGACAAACGAGGGAAAGCCGAGAATCCCCCATTCCACAGCTTGATTCAACGACCTCAGAACGGCAAGGAAACAACAGAACGAGCATTCTTCTGCAATAAACGAGATGAATGTCATAGTCATGAGAGAGGAAGAACCCGGAGAAGGAAGCCAGTAGCAGCACTGCAGCGAGGATGGTCCGGGGGTCGGGCGTCGGGGGGGGGGGGGGGGGGGGGGTGG
>JAQIXL010003564.1:0-10103 GCA_034700245.1 Poikilolaimus oxycercus
GATTTCTGGAGTAACTCGGGCACGCCCAAATCTTGTCGTTTGTGTACCCTTAGATAGAGAATTTGATGCTCTTTCATCCTGGCGATAGTATTATGTTGGTCAGGCGGGTGTTTTGAGGGTGAAAAAATTATAATAGTTTTTTGAAGTAGTCGAAAAATCCATATTCTTTCTGCTTTTGGCACTTTGCAATGCTTCTATGCGGTCTTGTTCAAAACGTCCAAGAGCAATTTGGTAGAGCTCCATCTCCTGCATCTGATCTGCTTTCAAGCGCCGAAATTGGTTGCTTCCCGTGAAAGATATGAGCCTCTGAAGTTTTTCACCTTTTCCATCTCCAAGTTCTCCTAGCTCTGAAACGAAGAGCTTTCGGGGGAAACTGAGTATGCTATTCTATCCGGCGTGGTCAACTACCCCTATGGACATTATTTGCAGAAAAATCCGAGACATCGATTTCTGGGCTGCTCCCGGGCTCTTCAGCAGAAAGTCGATTCTTACAGACAATGCTTTTAAGTTTTGCCTTCGCACCATAACTGTTCCTTATCAAATCGTTGACGTACCGCGTGGCGGGAACATCGGCGAGAATTTCGCACGACGAAATAGCTCTTCTCGAAGAACAACTGTTTATTCCGTCTTTTCGACAGCGAAATGAAACAAATTTTTGAACTCATGACCAGTGCTTGCAATTCTACCACCTCGATAGGCAACTTCAATGGCAGCCTTTGCACCGTCGCAACGGCGAACGAGATCGACGACGTGGTGACGTTGAGGGATGTTTATCCGAAAAGTGCACGTTGCCGGCAGATTCGCAATCACTGCGTCGATGCTGATGGCCCCGTCGATGGAGTCTTCGAAGCGAAAATAATCAAAGTTTGCATCGTTTTGGGCCCATTTCATGAGCAGTTCATTTACAAGCCCAGAACGCAAGCGCATGCCGACAGTGAAGTAGCTCTTCCAGGGAATGTTCTTGAAGCGACACCAGCCTTCCGTCTTCACCTTCTGCAGATGCAAAAGACTCCCGTCGTCCAAGGGAGTAATATCGATTGTATGTTCGGAGCAGAGATACAATATCTTACACGCTGTAAGTCGACGAACGAATTGAAGAAGATCTGTCGCTTCAAAGTTTGTATTCCCTTTAACAATGAAAGCGAGGCTCTTCACGAATGAAAACTCGTTCTTCCAGAATTCAAGGCCCTTTGAAGGAACGTCAATGGTCAAGTGAGACATAGCTAGATGTGGGCGAAGGAACTGGAAAAGCGTCCATAAAACTTTGTGGGAGTCGGCAAATTGAAGCTTCGGTCGAAAGATAAAAACTCGATTGCAATTGGGACGAGTTGTCTCGATGCCTGTGAAAAGATTGTCGCCTATCTTGAGGTCGACTTCCTTGAGAAAATTCTTCATAGTAACCGGATCCTTGACAAAGGCCATATCGATGCAGCGTGTCGCCGTGAAACGAAGAAAAAATGAAGAATCTCCGGCAATCTCTTGACATTTCTCATCAGAGTCCCAAAGTGAATCTTCATAATCAAACACGATTTCTTTTGTTTCACCATAGATGAAAAGCTCCTTGTCGAAGGTGCGTAGACGATGCGCGTTGTTGACAATCAGTGAGGATAAAGTCGACGATGTGAGACGGAGAGAGAGGAGTTCAAGCGGATCCAAAAGTGGAAACAGCGAGTTGACAAGAACATCACGAGGTAAGTCCGGCAACTGCATCCTTTGTCGAAATAATGAGCTCTGGCCAACAGGCAACAGAGAGTTTTGCAAACTGCGAACCGTCCGAGAAATTTTAGCACAATTTTATAAAGCGTCTCGCTTACGAGTCACACCCAATTTCGTTAAGTGTGAAACTGTCATCTTTGCCCTTTTATGAAAAGAAAATGATGAAAATCGACCAGGACTGTGTCAGTGGGAAGGAGTGGGTAGAATCCGTAGTACAAGCAGAAAAGCTACTCCGGGAAGCGAACTCGCAACTGAAACTCGACAAGCGCCCACTCAAATCCAAAATTGTTGCGCATATGTCAGCTTTCCAGGTCAAAATGATATAAAAGCGACGGCCAGGAGATGAAATGGGCCGCAGGTAAGCAGTTGACGATAAGTCAAGCATTGTATTTCTTTTTTGAAGCCTTGCTTGCCACGTGATTGGCCTAACAAAAAGAAAATAAGTTCACGGCCTTCCTTTGAGTCGTAACACGATGCCCCTCGACCACATGGCTATGCACGTAGCAGCGCGAAATTGAAGCTCGAGTGCATGGCCATCTCGGGTATGCATTTCCAAGTGATGTGGAAGTGCAATAGATCGTGGAGCATTCCTTTCCTTCAGGGAGATGGAACTACGGGTTGTTGGTACTTTTCAAAACTTTCCTAAAACGACCGTTCGTCATTGCCGCGGTAATCTTATTGGTTGTCTGCGTCCCGGAGCTGACGTCGAAATTCTTGAGGTGATATTCCTAATTTTTAGTCATTTCAACCATTTTAATACTGTTCATAAGAATTTTTAGATTGTTCTTCAGTTAGCCGGCATACGTTATCGTCTTGTGAATCAAACTGTCTCTTCCGCGGAGGCAGTCGAAATGATTGCCCGCAACGAGGCCGACATTTCCCTTATGGGCTTTCGAATAACAGCAGAGGTAGGCACGGTAAGTTGTTAGAAACTCATGAGACCTCAGCGTCGAGCGAAGGTGGCCTTTACCACTCCGTTCAATTACCAATCGTTCGGCTATGTTGTTCACGAAAATCGTTTGTGATTTGACTGGCTTAAATCTCTCTTTCAGCTGCGCTAGTCTCTCAGGATTTTATCTTTCGGGTCTTTTGTCCAACAACCTATTTGGCCATAGCGGCTGTGGTTCTGATGTTAGCCGCTCTGCTACTAATATCACGAAGACTTTCTCCACAAAAGTATCCGGGTCTCGTCGCAGAACATCTGGCCGTTCTTGTGCGTCAACAACGCACACGTAATGCCAGCAAATCCGGCCCCACTTCTGCTTTGGTCAAAATTCTTTTGAGTGAAAGTGTCCAGGTTCTAATCGTCGTGTTCCTCTGGTTCGCCTTTCTTCTTGACAACTATTTCGAAAGTATGATGAAGAGTCTACTGACGATTCCTCGAAGACGTGGTTATGAATTCAATACACTTCATGGCGCCTTCGACGCTATTTTGAATCACGTAATTGTGCAGACTACGGTAAAAGTAAATCTTTAGGGATGGACCGTCGTCATAAACCCAAATGGCTATCCGTTTGAAACATTCTGCGGAAGTGGTCGTGAATGTGACGATTTGCAGCGCTTGCCGCAATCTAGGTTTTCACTTTATCACATTGCGAACACAGAACAGGATACATACGCAAACCTTTCAACATGAGTGGGCAGTTTGGGATGCAATTCGTCCGCCGAAGACTTTCTTCCTTCTCTCGCTTAGCGACGATGTAGTGGAGGCGGATGTTGTGCTAATGGATCGACAAACTAGAAGTCTCTATGTGCGCGATCCGAAGATCTCTCACGATATGCTAGCATTCGCTGTTCGCAGGTATGCTTGTTGTAGCCGAATGGACAATTTTCTAGGGACTTAACCCGCGAGTTGGAGCTCTTGAATCGGGCCGTTGCGGCCGTCTTGCCGTCGACTGCAACAATCCGCGAGCGATACAGAAGTCCGTACGCGGTGTATCGAACAGCCAGTGGCGAAGCTAACACACTTGCCATTCTACATCTTCGCACACTTCTAATCGTGATGTCTGTCATGGTCTCGATCGCCTTTGTTGCTTTTCTTTTTGAAATACTGCCTCATTCAGATTTTTGCGGAGAATCTTTTCTTCGAAAAGCAAGCATAACCTTTCGTCGACCTCAAGCAATTATTCTTCCTTTGCGCAATCGATTTGCTATTTCAAACTCAGAATAAAAATTTCTAATGACCTTAAATGTTGGACAGCAAAGGCCAAGCTTGATCGAGCACGTAGTTGTAGGCAAAACGGCACATGGCGGAGCTCTAGTGTGTTTGCATGGGTCAGTGCGTAATCAGAAGTTTGTTTCTTCTCCGATTACGCATTGCGCAAACTTTTACATTGTCATCAAGAACCCCGAAAGTTGTGTTTAGAGGATCGACCTTGCGAAAGCTTACAGTAACGACCGTATCACAGGCTTGGAAAGCGAAGAGAATAATGTTTATTCGTGATGGACACGCTTATAAGCGACGAGAAGGATAATGTGCTCCACGAAGGAAAGCTTATGCGAGATGCGGTAGGCCTTCTTGCAGATTGCTTTTCGTTGCATCTTCAAAAACATTCCTTCCTATGTGAAATGAATTCAAACCATGTCGCCTCGCGGGACCGCCGAGTCTCCGGCCTTCTCTCCGAAGGGAAAGAACTGCTCGATGGGGATTTTACCATCAGTTGGAGAGATGGCCAGGAGTTAAAGAAGACAAAGAGGTTGACACATTGTCGTTGAAGGTATGTCGCTTCTCGCAACGAACTGCTTGGAAATTTCTTTTCAACACCTTTTATAATGTTTCTTGCATGAGCTGTCTTCCCTTCCACTTCTTCGCTTTATTTTGACGATCACGAAATTGTCAGAACATTGACTCAGTACTTTCTTTGTCAGGTGGCGCGCCTCCCGAAGCAAAGGCTTTACTTTCGTTATACCTGAGGCACAAAATATCGAAAAGAACAGCACAAAAATTAGAAGATTTCTGGCTCTTTAATAAGAGCAAAGTGAAGAAGTTTTTTGAATCTGTATCCAGTGCTTGTAATTTTACCTGGCACATGAGCAACTTCAATACTTGCTTGTCGTCCGTCGGATTGACGAACGAGATCCACCGCGTGATGCCGTTGAGGGTTGTTGATTAGAAAAGTGCACGTAACCGGCAGTCCGGCCAGCACGTGATCGATGTTAATGTCGCCTTGAAAGTCTTCAAAGCGAAAATAATCGAATTTGCTGTGGGCCGTAGGCCGGCTTCTACCCATTCCCATAAGTCGTGGCAGGCATCTAAGAAGGCATTCTACCCTCGAACTCCACCGTTTGAGGCATCGTTTTGTGCCCATTTCATAAGGAGCTCTGCGACCATCGAAGAACTCAACTCCATGCCGACACTAAAGTAACTCTTCCAGGGAATATTCTTGAAGCGACAAACGCCTTCCGTCTTCACCTTCTGCAGATGCAAGAGGTTCCCATCATCCAGGCAAGTTATATCAAGGGGATATTTGGAGTTGAGGTACAGTATCTCGCAAGTTGGCAGATGACGAACGAAGTGACAAAGATCCATCGCTATATGTAAATGCGTATTTTTCATAGTGACAATGTAAGCAAAGCCTTTGATGAACGAAAGTTCCTTCTTCCAGACTGCCAAACATTTTGAAGGGAGGTTGGTGGAAAAATGAGACATTGCAATGTGCGGGCGAATAAACTGAAAAATAGTCTGTAAAACTTTTTGGTAGTCAGCAAATTGAAGCTTCGGCCGAAAGATAAAAATTTTGTTCTTGGAATTCAAACGAACAGCCTCGATGCACGTGAAGAGATTGCCGTCCACCTTCAAGCCAATTTCTTTATGAAAATTTTTCTCCGTCAAAGGGCAATTAATGAAGGAATTATCAGTGCAGCCAGTCGCTGTGAAACGGAGGAAAAAGGAAGAAATTCCGGAAATCCCGCTCTCTCCATCTGTACCAAATGTCCAGAAGACACCTTCGTATTTAAACCCTGTTTTCGACAGCTTTTCTGTTTCCCCATAGATGAAGAGCTCCTTGTCGAAGGTGCGTAGAAGCGGCACGTTGCTCACAATCAGCAAAGATAGAGAGGAAGATGCAAGGCGCAGATGAAGAAGTTCAACTGGATCCGAAAATGGAAGCAGCGAGTTGAGGAGAACATCACGAGGCAAGTCAAGAAGCTGCATCCTTTGCAGAAACAAAAATGTACAAGATACAGCCACTATTTGCAACTACAATAAATGTTTTCAGTTTTAGCCGAATAAAGTGAAACGCTTCTCTCTCTTTTAGCACTTCATCGGATAGCATCCAATAAATACTCTATGTAATAGGGTTGGGCACCGAGTACTCGAAAACCGAGTTTTTCCGAGTAATACTCGGTTTTTTCAAAACTCGGAAAAACTCGAACTCGATAAACTCGGAAAATCTGAAACTCGGTAAAACTCGAACTCGGAAAACTCGGGAAAAACTTGATGCTCGCACTCAAACTCGACATGTCCAAGGAGTCCCACTGCTGTTGAGGCTCTTTAGCACAATTAGAGAGAAATTAGCGTTCCGACAACGATTTTCGCTGTATTTTTGCGCGCACTACGCGCGATGTTCTAAATTGAAGACATTTTCAAGAGTTCTGGCTGTCAACATCATCATGGTCCTATAAAGTTTCGTTCAAAACTCGACCAAACTCGGAGTTGCCAAACTCGAACTCGATGAAACTCGGTTTGCGCTAAACTCGGAGAAACTCGAACTCGAAGAACTCGGGGTTTCGGACTCAATGCCCAACCGTACTATGTAATCATTTGAATTTTTTAAAGATTTTTCAAAATCAACTTCTCGAACTGGGCCGGGTTAGTTTTTGTGCCGTAAACGATAAGGAAAACCCCCCTTTCTTTACCCAAAATCACATCACAACAATTAATCACAAAGTGGAAAAACAGAAGAAAGACTTAACGCCTAAGCCACCGATTGGAATATTGATGACAACAAGTTTTGCCGTTGCGCCGTCGCTGTTCCTCACCAACTGGTCTCTAAAATAGTTCCGGCTATGGAGACGCTGAGGCGTCCCGGAGGCATCAACGTCGACCAAAATAGCTGGCACATCCACGGGGTCGGTGAAGTCTGCGAAGTGCAGATAGATGAACTTGTTTTTACTTTCGGCCCAGCTCAATAGAAGTCCATGGAGAAACAGAAAGTTCATGTTGATTCCGATTGTTATTAAGCCCGCCCATGGTACTTTGCTCAATCGAAAGAAAGGCATTTTTTTGTCGGTACACTCAAGCTTGACAGCGTGAAGTCTTTCGAGGCTGCTATGCTCCAAAATTCTAGTATCAAATGCGCGTTTAGCGTACAAATAAAACACTAAACAACTGGGGAGTTGACTAAGAAACTGATGAAGACCGGGACCGGATAGCGTTTCATCTGCTTCGGCAATTAAAGTGAAACTTTTAACTCCTTCAAGCTTATCAGTCCACACGTTAAGGCGTCGTTCCGGAAGATTCGTTATCAAGTGTTGCAAACGATTGTGTGGTTGGAGAAATTTCAAGATTTTGAAAGCGACCTGGTCGACGAAAACCAACAGTGGACGAAATAGAAAAATCAAATATTTTTCGTCATCACATCGAGTTGCTTCTGCGCAAATGTAGAGATGACCATCAAGATTGATCACGACTTCCCTTTTGCGTGTCAGTCCTGTTGCTGGAGATTTCAAGAATGAATCCGCGCGAAAGTCGTTCTTGGCAAACCGGAGGAAAACTGAAGGATGTTCAACGTTGCTCGGTTCTTCACTTGTAAACCCTTTCCTTGCTGGCTCTCCGTAGATAATAATTTCAGAGTTAAAAGCTCGGAAACGCTGCACTTTAGAGAGAATGAGACTTGACAAATTCGTGGATGCGAGGCGAAGCAGCAGCAGATCGAGTGGCTCAAGAAGCGGTAACAGCCAGTTGACGAGAGTTTCAGACGGCAAGTTGAACAGTTGCATCGATCACACGAAAATGATTATGAGATCAGTCGGGCAGTTACCACGCTCGTCTCCTTGTATTTCAATTTAGTACTTGTTAGATTGTTAGCACCAAAGAAGCGAGTGTGAAAAATTGTTTCAGCCTCTTCAAATGAAACGGTCACAGAAAAAAGGGCGATCACTCTAGTAAGTATTTGAGCCATAATTTTCCGGACAAAATATAACTCATAAACGTTTTCTATCGAATTTTCTACAAAAGCTTTCAGTCTGTTCCTGTCCGGTGGTGGACAACAGTGGGGACTGATGGTCATCGGCTGTCTTTGTAGGCGAGAAGTCTTTCGAACACAAATAAAAAGTTAAAAATTCCAAACATGAAAACTTGTCCGGAAAATTATGGTTCAACCCAGTATTTTGGTATTTTATCGTTACCCACAAAAGATCGCTCTAAAGCTTCCCCAGAAAGCCGATGACACGTTTCCACTATAGGAATTAATACATTTTATCAAAACGAGTTGCCCACGGGTGGAATCGAACCACCGTCGCCACGGCCACAACGTGGAGTACTAACCACTATACAACGTGGGCCGAGAGCTTGACGCCAGGAGGGCATTCGTGTTTTCTCAGGATGCTGCTTTGTGAAACATTTTCCTTATGTTAAAATGCCAGCGTGATTGTTCGCGAAAGCGTTGCAGGTGCAGCAAAAGAAAAGCTTCCTATGTTTATTCTTCGAGCGAACTGCTTCTTGAAAGCCGTGCATCATTGTGATTGGCGTGCTGCATCAAACGGTCAATTCTGATCACTACGTCCCAGTCAGCGTGAACGCTTTTTCTCCTGTGAAGCTCTCTTCCACGTCGGTTTCATGGCTGAACGAGAGTGAGCGCTTTTTTTCTTTCCGGCTGGCTTTCGGTCGGGCCTCATGTAGACGCCGCATGGCCGTGTCTCTGTGCAGCTGACTTGAGTTGCTTCAGTGGAGAGAGCGATAGTGAGCTTGCAGAAATGAAAGTTAGAACCAAGCCCTGAACACCTTTGTACGAATGAATCTCGAGAGTTTGAGAAAGACTTTTTTGTTTAAAAAAGCGGAGGTCTTGAAGAGTTTCAAAGAAATCAAAGAGATAAGCTTAGCGAACTAAAAAGTGTTGCCCACGGGTGGAATCGAACCACCGTCGCCACGACCACAACGCGGAGTACTAACCATTGTACGACGTAGGCCAAAAGCAAAGCCCCTGGAGGATGCTTGTGTTTCCTCTGACTCAGGGAACAATGTCGTCAGATTGCGCAATAGCTGTGGTTGCTTACATATCTGAAACGCGCTTGCTTCTGGAGAAAGATGAATTCTTCTTCTCATGACCATTCGTCTTGTCAACTTCTTTGAGTAAAAGAGGCTTAGCGGCAAGCATTTCCATTGAGGTGCCGCTTCTACTGCTTTTAGCCGCCATGACAGAAAAGGGCAGAATTCCTTCCATTGTGGGTGCTGTCGCGCCGTTGTGCTTCTCGGGGACAACGCTAGACTGCCGCCCGCGTCTGTGTGTGAAGCCGATATTTGTGTTTTGAGCAGGCTTTGTGGGATGATTGTGCGAGGCGAAGTATTGGGCCGAAAAGAAAAGAACGCTGTATAGACTGCAAGTTCGCACAATCAGACGACAAGTAAACAGTCCATTCATTTACCGCTTCTAATTGAAAGAAACTTGCTTATGCAATGGAATGTCAGCCGAAGAGTGATGACTGACATGTACAAAAGAAGTGAGTGATACAACGAGGTGCATAGAGTCTGTTGCAGCCACTGTTGTAGGCCAGAAAGATCTTGATGGCTGACCAGGTCTGCTGTGAACGTCAGAACACCACAAGAGTCTCCTTCTCGGCCAACTGAACAATCGAGGAGGGAAAAGCGGCGTGGCGTCCCGCGGCACTCCTACAGCAGAGCAGACAGACGCTTGAAGTTGAGGGAGAGTAGACCGTTCTTTCCGTGCTTCGCGAGATTTTTTTCCGTTTGGTTGTTTTCGCGATAACTTTGGAATGAAGAACGACTGAAACCTTTTCAGATGTGATGCGTAGATTGTCACGCTAGATGCCGTTCGTCGCTTACGGTGATTCTTCATTGCCAGTGCTGAAGACTATGAAACGTCCAATGCTCCAGCTTTTGAGAGTCAGGAATGAAAAAACAGTCACCATTTCATCAGAGTGTTTTCACTTGCGTGCTTGTTGTGCGACAATTTCAAACAGGTGTGCTCTCGTTGAAGCATGCCTAACCAACTCATTTAGGTCTTTGTTGCTTCAATCATTTGGAATCGCAAGTGCATCTCCATTTGGTGCACAACAGTCGGAGCAACAACTGGTATGACAGAGAGTCCTGAATTGCTTTCCACTTCAGCTCAAAAACTTTTATAGTCCCTATTACTCAACTGTTAATGCTGTGACCCTAGTGCAAATAAAAAACGTCCTTTAGAGGGCAATCGCACTCAAGAATTTTG
>JAQIXL010003565.1:0-10102 GCA_034700245.1 Poikilolaimus oxycercus
AAGAAAACTCGCTGGGGCAGCTCTCGAAGATTAGAATTTGTGAACTTGGCTCATGTTACTCTGCCAACTTTCTCAAGTGGCCGCCCCAGCATAGCCGTTCACTAAAGGCGAAAGAATGTCGAGAAAAGACTGAGGCGCATACGAGTTTTCTCTAACAAAGAGAACCTTTTCTGTTTGTTGAAGTTAAACTTAGCGACGAGTTGAAAGACGAAGAAGAAGACGGAGATAGCGAGGAAGTGCTGAGCAGGTTTGAAATGTCGGAAGAGAATGGGGAAGAGGTGTTTGACATTTTTTTCTTCTTCTTTCCAAAAGTGCTGCTCGCTCACATCGACGGGGGAGTCTGCAAGACATCGTCGTTGATAGGTCTCGACGCTCTCAAGCCATCGCTTCGGCAACGCTTCTGGAGGACAAGGCAAAAGAGAAGAGAGTCGTCTTTCGGAGCTGAGAGGCCGAAGAAGTGATGAACTCGTGAAGACGGCGATGGACTTGGTGGAGACGGGCCAAGTCGCCACCTTCGAGGAAGCCCAGGAGACAGAGAAGGACTTCTTTTGGAAGGCCGTGCTGGGAAGTCGACGAGCCCAACATAACGAAGTGGATTGTTCAAATGTTCGGAACGGTGGGGGCTAGTAGTGCGAATCGAAGAGGCCGTCATCTCGAGGGTTATCACTTGGCGGTTTCACAATTGCTATAAGTAAATTGAGAAATTTGTCCGGCGATTACTTTGTGCTTGTTGCTTTTGTCTCTTAGGAATAGTCGATTAGACCTTGCCGGAGGCCAGCAGCAGCAGGAAATTCACGGTTTCACCGGTTGTCCGTTAAACGTTGTTGTAGAACATGGAGAGACCCTGTGTATGCCGAAGCGGCGACACATGAGGTTTGTTGATTGGGAAGTCAGAAGAAGAAGACCTACGATTTCTAGAGGAGTCTCTCGTTGATGTGAGCGAGCAACACTTCGAGAGGGCTTCATCCAAAAGTAGCATCGCCGTTTCTGGCCTCTCTTTTCCGTGCTGAAAATACTAAAAGTTGATAGGCCTAGAAAAAGAGGCCGAACTGGAACTGGTCGAAGTCCTGTTGGTGACATTGCCTAGTACTAATCTCCTCAAGGCCACTCTCCTCAATTCACCGCAACTTTACGGTTTCAGAATTGACATGAGAGAAATGAGACACAAGGTTTGTATTTGACGGTTTCACGATTATCGTGTCATGGAAACTTGCTCGCCTTGGATAGTCACTGGACGATGGACTTGCATCCTGATGAAGAAAGTCATCCTTATGTTATAGAGAACAATTCTGTGGCATTGCTGCCACCCGGCGGTTTCATGCCTTTCATTTATTAGTGACTAAAATCCAGCATTCAATTTCATTGCAGGGACCTTTGGAACTCTTTGGGAAGCCGTTTCTTGCAGTATGTTTTGAATTACTTTGCGTCATTTCAAGGACACAGCTTTGAACGCACTTGTAAACTTGTAAACGAGAAATCTCTTGTATTGGCCACCTAAAGGTTCGAAAGGATGAATGGGACAGCTGGGGAACATCGAAACTTCTCGAGCAATCTGCGAAGACAAAATCAAAATGTTTATTTTGAATTTTAGAAAAAAATGGAAGGCTGAAACGGGAACTTTACTGGAAGAAAAGTTGCAAGCTTCAAACTGGCTATTGTTCCTCTTTTCTTCACCATCTGGAACTTCCTTCTTTTTAGAGAAAGACGGGATTCCCATTCTCATCGATGACCGTTGTAACAGAAAGGCGAGCTGGATAGAAAGGGTTCTGTTCTGAATATCGAACATAGACATTCTTCCCATCCTCGCGACTCCAGGCAAATGTGTTGGAGAAGAAGCTTGTTCTTTGAGCTGGCGCTTCCATAAAGAACTCGAACACATCAAAAGGGAGTGCCGCGTTCACCCATCTGCCTATCATTTAGAATTGCAAAGTGTCTCTTTCTCCCCGCTTCCAAGCAGAAAGTAGACAAACGCCGTAGAAGATTCTCAGACCGCTGCATTGACAGCCGAAGTCGAAACGCTCAAAGCGAAGTTCTGTAAAAGCATCCTCCTTGAGGTTTCGTTGTTCGATTGTCGTGTGGAGGAAGAAGGACTTCAATCCAAAAGATATGAGGTGATGAAAGAAGAACATCGAGAGCAGATGGCCTCCGATCTGAAGGGTCAAATGACGAAGAGCCGGGATAAGACGAGGGATGAGGGTAAGGAACGATTCTTCGTCAAATGGTGACGGAGGAGAAGAAGAAGAAGAAGGAGTGGACGGTCTCGAACTCGTCAAGGTCAGGAGTCTTCCCAAATAGCTCGGCCGATTCCTCGAGGATGATCCTTGCCCATGCTGAATGTAGACCAAATGCTCAATGTCTTTAGGTAAAACTTCTTGGAAGAGCTGCAAGTCGCCAGGGTGCAGGTTTGTTCGGAGTTGAGCTGGTTTGAAATGTCTAAAGAGAAGGGGAAAGAGGTGCTTGGCGCAACGACTCAGGGCGTTTGGTGGCATTTCGAGCAGTTCAATCACCACGGCTGGAACTGATGACGACTTCTTTTGGTATTTCCAATAAGGAAAAGAGAAGCCCGCAACAGAGACGAAGTTTTGCGACGATGCGGGAGACGTCTCGAAGTGCTGCTCGCTCACATCAACAAGCGCGTTTGCGCGGCATCGCCGCTGATGAGCCTCCGCGCTCTCAAGCCATCTCTTAGGCAAGGCTTCTGGAGTATAAGTGAAAGTAAGGAAACGGTCATCTTCCCAAGTGATGCCAGCAGAAAGGAGAAGACAAACTTCGAAGAGAGTCGTCTTCCGTAAATGAGAGGCCCACGCAGTGATGACATCGTGAAGACGGCGATGGACTTGGTGGAGACGGGCCAAGCTGCCGCCTTCGAGGAAGCTCAAGAGATAGAGAAGGACTTCTTTTGGGAGGGCAAGCAAGGAAGTCAACGAGCAAGTCCCCGACATGACGGTTTCCTTGCAGTGCATTGTTCAAATGCTGGGAACGGCAGAGGTTTGTTGTGCTAATCACCAAGGTCATCATCTCGGGGTCATCACTTGGCGGTTCAAGATTGCTAAGTAATTTAGAAAATGTGTCCCGCAATAGTTTCTGTTTCTTGCTTTTGTCTCGCTAAGAATAGTCGTTTAGACCTTGCCGGAGGCCAGCAGCAGCCGCAATTTCACGGTTTCATGGGTTACACGTTAGAAATGGGCAAAGTCAGTACTTGATGAAGGATTGGCGGTGAGGCCATTCGATGTTGAAGCAGTGACACAGAATGATGAAAGGTTTTTTGAGTGGCAAGGCAGAAGAAGAAGAGCAAAGGATTCCTAGAGGACTCCCTTGTTGATGTGAACGACAAACACTTTCAAAAAGTTTCATTCAAAGGTTACATCGCCGTTTCGGACCGAACTCGAACTGGTCAAAGTCCAGTTGATGACATTGCCGATCCTCTGCATTGAATTGCTTTGATGTTAGCTACAAGAAGGGTCACTGTTCGTGCTAATCTCCTCAAGACCGTCCATTCAGCGCAACTTTACGGTTTCAAGATTGACATGATAAAAGTGAGACATTTGGTGGAGAATTCGTTCGATCCCTCCATTCGAACATTTTGAAAGTAGATAGAAATGAAGACGTAAAGTTTATTGGGCTCTATTGGAAGACTTCTACTTGACGGTTTCACAGTTTCTATGTAGCGGAAACTTATTTACAACGGTTGTTTTTCACTCGCAATGATGAAAACAATGCAACAATTTTCCCATTACAGACATTTCTACAGAAAGACGGACACGAGTAAAGTCGCAAAGTTCACGCTAGAAGCTCTCATACGACGGAAAAGGGGCCGACGGATTGGATCGTCTGAGTGCTTTGGGGGCTGCTCATTCTGGGGGGGAATGATCACAGAGAGGAAATCGTAATATTTCTAGCAGCAAAAGCAACAATTTCACGGTTTCACATTTTGCTTGTTATACTAAGAGACCTTGACTTCGGTTGCTCTCGAGATCGCTCCATCGTTTGAGTAAGGAAATTGGTAGCTTTGTTTAGCGACGCGAATCTGTGACGTTTGTGGCGCAACTCGGCGGTTTCACGCCGTTGATTTACAAGCACAAAACACACGACTCCAGTTACTTCTCCGCGCCTCGTCTATTGGAAGTCGT
Organism: Poikilolaimus oxycercus; assembly: GCA_034700245.1. NCBI lineage: Eukaryota > Metazoa > Nematoda > Chromadorea > Rhabditida > Rhabditidae > Poikilolaimus > Poikilolaimus oxycercus. Next base: position 4,131 of record JAQIXL010003565.1, read on the forward strand.
CTTTATCAGGATGGAAGTCGCTTCGCGTCGTTCAAAGAAGAAGCGTCAGCGGTGATTTTATATCTTTCATTGTGTCGCCGCGGCAGCTTACAGCTTGTCGCTAGCGACGTCTCTCATACTTTCTCATGGCTCCAGGCATTGACTAGTTATGACACAGATCAATTCTTCGAGCTGGCGCTTCGATCAGTCACTCGATGGTGTCAAGTGGGAAAGGAGTGTGTGCCCGTTTGCCGATCACTTCAAACTGCAAAGAGTTCCGAAGTCCGTCACTCATTTCCTACGTTTCTCGTGACGTCTCTGGCAAGTGCATGACCTTTGCTGAAACAAGAGCGGACTTCTTTGGGTACTTCCAACAAGATAAAGAGAAGACGGCAATGGAGATGAAGTCTAGAAATGAAGATACAGTTCGAGTTCCTTCGAAGTGTTGCTCGCTCACACAAACAAGAGAGTCAGCACGAACTCGACGTTGATGAGCCTCGGCGCTCTCTGTTCGTTTTCTCGGCAAAACTTCTGGAGCATATGTGAAAGTGAGGAAACGGTCGTCGCTGCCTCTGATGCCAGCAGGAAAAAGGAGGTAAACTTCGAAGGGAGTCGTCTTTCGGAGCTGAGAGGGCTAAGCCGTGATGAACTCGTGAAGACGGCGATGGACTTGACGGAGACGGGCTAGGTCGCCGCCTTCGAAGAAGCCCAGAAGATGGAGAAGGTCTTCTTTTGGAAGGGCTGACAGGGTAGTCGATGAGCACATCCCGGGAATGATAATGGTCTTCCAATGAAACGTTCAAACGTTGGTCTTGCTTGTGCTAATTTCTAACGCCGCCCGTCTCGCGATTTAGCAGTTTCACAATTCTTATAATTCAATTGAGAAATTAACTCTAGAATCTCTGCGACGCTGTGGATTCAAGTTATTGATTCATTTTCGTTCTTGATGCTTGCGAAGGTTGCAGGTTTAGCTCCCGCATTTTCACAGTTTTGCAGTTTGCACGTTAGAAAATGAGAAGGCTGACATGCGATCTCCGGATAGCGTGTTGGTGTTTATCGCATGTTCAAAGTCGACAGGCCAAGATGTGATGAGCACATGAAAACGGGTTTGAACTCGACGAAGACGGCCAAGTCGCAGTGTTCAAAGAAGCTCAAGGCGTGAAGAAGAATATTATCCTGGAAGAACGGGCAGAGAATTGGGAGAGCCTGTCGAGAGTATGACAGTAACCAGGTAATGTGTTTTTTTTTACATTTTTTACATTTATTCCCAGGGATCAAGGCGGTACGCCTGCTGGGCACGGGGAAGACGAGGCTTGGTCCCGTGGACGGAGATACTGCCCGGGCTTCTCCAGTGCCATTTCGGGCAGGGGCTTCACGGCGTCGACGGCGGCTCTTCCAGCGCGGCGTTCCCTCTGTCGCGGTGTCGAGGGCGGCGGCGGCGCAGCATCCCCTCAGTGTGTGGCGAGGGCGACGGCCGTCGCGGCTTCTCTCCGGCGGAGAATGAGGTCGGCGGTGGCGGAGAGCGTCGGAGAGCACGACCGGCCGACGAGGACGAATGAAGTGAAGACCCCGGTAATGGGTTGAAGACACAAAATAGGCAATCAACATCACATTGTGCTAATCCTGAGAATTTGCCCACCGAGAACCGCAACTTGACCGTTTCACGTTTCACAAGAGTTGGACGGCATTATTGCGTGTGTCGATTTTCCAACAGGGCAACGGTTGTGTGTAATGCAACTGCAAAGCAAATTCTGTGGCATTCTTGCAACCCGACGAAACATCGATAAAGCAGTAATAAACTTGTGAAGACGACAATGGACTTGGTGGAGACGGGCCAAGCTGCCGCCTTCGAGGAAGCTCAAGAGATGGAGAAGGACTTCTTTTGGAAGGGCTGGCAGGGAAGTCGATGAGCACCTTCCCGACATAACGATGACCTTGCAATCAAATGTTCAAATGTTGGGAACGATTTGAGTGTTACTAGTGCTGATCGCCAAGACCATCATCTCGGATCGCTACTTGGCGGTTTCAGTATTCCTATACTTCAAAGGAGAAATGTGTCGCCCGCTGATTGTGGGTTGTTGGCTTGTTGGATCTGATGTGTTGCAGTGTCACGCTCTCACTTCGCATGTTTTTGTTTTATCTCGATAAGAATGATTTGGATCACCACGGCAATCACCACGGCTGGAACTGATGATGACTTTTTTTGATATTTCCAATAAGGAAAAGAAAAGCCTGCAAAGTAGATAAAGTTTTCAGTTGAGGATAGAGCTTTTCGAAAGTGCTGCTTGCTCACATCGACGGGGGAGTCGGCGCGGCATCGCCGTTGATGGGCTTCGGCGCTCTCAAGCCATCTCTTCGGCAAGGCTTCTGGGGCATAAGTGAAAGTAAGGAAACGGTCATCTTCCCAAGTGATACCAGCAGAAAGGAGAAGGCAAACTTCGAAGAGAGCCGTCTTCTGTAACTGAGAGGCCCAAACTGTGATGAAATCGTGAAGACGGCGATGGACTCGGTGGAGACGGGCCAAGTCGCCGCCTTCGAGGAAGCCCAGGAGATGGAGAAGGATCTCTTGTGGAAGGGCAAGCAGGGAAGTCGACAAGCAAGTCCCCGACATGATGATTATCTTTCAGTGAATTGTTCAAATGCTGGGAACGAGATTGGTCTTGCTGGTGCTAATCACCAAGGCCATCATCTGGGGTCATCACTTGGCGGTTCCACGATTGTTATAATTCAATTGAGAAGTCTGTCACGCGATGCCACGGTTTCGCGCGTTCTTGTCTTGCTATTGTCTTGATGTGCGTGGTCGTTATGAGCGTTGCCGGAAATCAGAAGCTGCAGCATTTTCACGGTTTCATGGGTTGCACGTTAGAAATGAGGAAAGTCAAGCTACGATGCATGCGGAAAAGCTGTTTTTATGTTGAAGCTGCGACGCATGACTGAGGAAAGGTTTGTTGAGTGGAAAGTCAGCGGAAGAAGAACAAAGGATTCCGAGAGGATTCTCTCGTTGATGTGAACGAGCAACACTTTCTGAAAGCTTCATTCAAAAGTCGCATCGCCGTTTCGGGCATCTTTTTTCCTTATTCGAACAAACAACAAAAAGTTGATAGGCCTCGGAAAGGAAGCAGAGCTCGAACTGTTCAAAGTCCAGTTGACGCCATTGCGTCGTCTGCATTGAATTGTTCTGTTGTTAGCAACAAGACGGGTCACTGCTATTGCTAATCGCCTCAAGGTCGCCCACTCGACGCAACTTTACGGTTCGTCAACAGGTTGAATTCAATTGAAACTGGGAATGAGGACGGAATGTTTATTAGGCTTTCTTAGATGATTTTACTTGACGGTTTCACGGTTTCTATGTATGAATAACTTATTTACGACGAGCAGTAGCTCCTCAGTACGGGTTGTGAAACCACAGCGAAAATTTGCTCATTACAGATAACTTCTACAGAAAGATAGGATCTCAATTCTCATCCAGAATCGTCGTAGCACTCATGCGGCTAGGAGACGAAGAATTTTTTCTTGCTTTCACCGCTTGGACGATCCCACACCAGATTGAGCAAGACTTTAAGATAAAGGGACTGGAGCATGCGTCCACTTCACCGCCTTCGAAGAAGCCCAAGAGATGAAGAAGGACTTCCGTTTGGAAGGTGCAGGGAACACGACGAGCAAGTCCCGGGCATGACTATGCTTTTCCAATGAAACGTTCAAACGCTGGCAAGTCTGATGCTTCGCTGGTGCTAATCTCTAACGACTTGGCAGTTTCACAATTCTTATAATTCAATTGATAAATCTGTCCTGGAATGAGATTCTCTTTGTGCTAGTAGACATGTGATTTCAGGATATTCCTTCGCTTGTGTTCTTGATACTTGAGGACGGTTACAATGCTAGTCAAGTTTCAGCCATTTTACAGTTTCATTGGTTTCACGTTAGAAAAGAGTCCAGTGGATGCGTGGCACAGCCAACTGGTGCGCCAATAGAGAGACATCCGAAGTCGAAGGTTTCTTTAAAGGAAGACTGGTTGTCCATTCTCATCGACGACCGTAGTCGCGCAAAGACGACTTGGCGAACGGGTTTGCATGGAATAGCGTACATAGACGTTTTTACCATCCGAGCGAGTCCACACAACTGTATTGGAAGAATCCAATCTTTGAGCGTTCCCCCAAATATACTCGTAAAATTTAAATGGAGTAGGGCTAGCTGTCCAGCTTCCAGTGAAGCGGAACTGTCGAAAGCTTTGATAGCGATGTATCCACTCATTGACAACATGAGTGGCATGGCTAACTGGTGTTCCAAGCGACTGGCAGCCGAGGTCGAACGTTTGGAAATGAAGTTGGAAAAAGACTTTCTCTGTGAGGTTCTTTTGAACTGCTGTGGTGTGCATAAAGAAAGAGCTCAAGCCAAGAGGAATAAGTCGAATAAAGAAATTTTCAGTGAGAACTTGGTCCATGATGTTGAGGGTCAGATGACGAAGGGTTGGAAGAAGGTGAGGGATGGCGGTAAGAAAAGAGGCTTCATCAATCGACGGCAAAAATCCCGAGCTTGACGTTGTAAGAGATAGCAGTCGTCGACCCCAAAGACTCGGCCGTTTCATTACGGGCTTCGCATTGGTCCGCATGTAGACAAGATACTCAATATCCTTCGGAAGAGCACCTTGGAAGAGCTGCAAGTCACTCGGAAGCAGATTGGTTCTTAACTGACGAGGTTTGAAATGACGAAGGATGAAAGGAAAGAGATGTTGGGCACAGTAACGGCTCACAAGCGTCCGTGGTATTTCTGGCAGTTGAAGGACTATCGCGGGTATAAGTGTCGACTTCTTTTGGTATTTTCTGTACGAAAAAGAAAACTCGGAAATGGTAATGAAGTTTTTAGAACGTGATGGGGCCTTCATGAAGTGCTGTTCGCTCACATCGACAAGCGAGTCAGCACGACATCGACGTTGATGATCCTCGGCGCTCTCGCTCCGTTTCCTCGGCACAGCTTCTGGAGCATAAGTGAAGGTGAGGAAACGATCGTCGCTGCCAGTGACACCAGCAGGAAGGAGAAGGCAAACTTCGAAGACAGTCTTCTTTCGTAGACGAGAGGCCGAAGAAGTAATAAACTCGTGAAGGTGACGATGCACCCGATGAAGACGGACCAAATTGCGTCCTTCGAAGTAGCCCAAGACATGAAGAAGAATATCATCTGGAAGGTCCTGAAGAGAAGTTATCGAGGATAGCATGGCTGTGGACTGAATGTGTAGAGGACTCTGCGCAGTGAATGCTCTTGTAGTGCTAATCCCAGAAGTTGCCAGCGGCCACTCGCAATGTCACGGCTTCACATTTTACGTGTTATCCATGTGAGAGCGTCGCCGCAGTTCTCCGGAGTTGTGTATTTGTTCCTGACAATATGCTTTTTCTTGACGGTTTCACGATTGCGATGCATATCAAAGAGTTCAATCACGATAGTCGCTTCTCTCTCCATCCTTCGTATAGTGAAAACAATGCAACGATGTTTTTTTTTCCATAAACTTCTACAGAAAGATAGAATCTCGATTCACGTCCAAGAAGAGCTGAAGACCGATGAGGAACGAGGCGAGCAACGCCTCTTCGAGAGAAGCGAGACGTCCTTCTCTCTTGCGAGAAACAAGAGGAAAGGATGAAGAAGAAGCCGCCCGGGAGGTTCGAGAGAAGTCACTCTAGAAGGAACGACGAATATGGGACCAACAGATTGGATCTTCTGACAAGGGAAGGACACTTCGACAGGGTGGGCTTTCGAAACGGGACCTGGACCATAAAATGCAGTTTTTTACGCTGATTCCGATGGTGCCCTCCGTTTTTGCCGCGGATTACTGTAGCGCGAGAAATTTGCATATCGAAAATCGGATTTTTTGGCCGTTCATTCTTGGGCCCACTCGAGCAAAGATAAAATAAGCAGTTGTGGCGCAGAGGTAGTCGGCTACAAGTGAAAACTTTTGGTCAAAGTTCGAATCTGCCCATCGCCGAAAATATTCCAAGTTTTTT
>JAQIXL010003566.1:0-10098 GCA_034700245.1 Poikilolaimus oxycercus
AGCCACCAACAACAACCCGGATGCGGAAAATGTCAGCCCCTTGAAGAATCCACGTCTTTCTGGTGCACAAAGACTTCATCTTGGCGATCAGCATACTACACCGATCAACATGATATCTCCATATCTTCAAAAGTTTGTTCAGAGGAAATTTTCAATAAATCAAACTCGTAGATGGAGAATAAAGGGTGTCGTCACCCACAAAGAGGATCTGAAGACGGTGAAGGGTCGAGCCGGCGGTGATATGAAGGTCTTCAACTTCACTCTCACCGACGAAAACGGCGACTCGATTCGACTCGCCTCTTTCGCGGATGTTGCTGAGAAGTTCTATTCGATAATCCAGATGGAGCTGGCAAGTTTCATGTTGCGAGGCCGAGAACTTCTTGATGTTTTAGACGTTTTATGTGTCTGGTGGTACGATCAAGCAAGCAAATCCGAAATTCAATACTACAGGACACATGTGGGAGATCACTCTGAGGCGAGAGAGCGAGGTGAATTAAAGTTCTTTGGCTAAATGCCTTTAGGTGAGCCCTTGTACGGACACTGATAGACTCCGTCCACCACCACTGAAGATGAAATCAGTGCGTCTCAATGAGCTAGAGAGCCACAATGAAGAAGTCGTTGACGTCCTCGCGGTCATTCACTCTGTGGGCGAAGTCCAGGAGGTTCGTTTTAAAGATTTTGAGAACATTGTGGCTCTAGTTCAAATCGAAGGCAGGCAAGGATCTCGTGAAGCGCACGATCCAACTTGTGGATCCGAGTTTGTGTGATGCACAACTCACTCTTTGGGGTGATCAAGCTAAGAACTTTGATGCAGCGCTTCGTGAGCAAGTTGTTGCCATCAAGAACGCTAAGGTCACCTCTTTCCAAGGTTTGCCTTCGCGTGCCTTCTGAAGTTCCAAGTTTTCAGGTGTCATGCAGCTCGTTTTGAACTCTTCATCGTTATTTGCTCCGAGTCCAAGTGACCTTCCTGAAGCGACCGAGGTCCAGACATGGTACTCGGTTCTTGGTGGACAAGACATGGACTTCAAGAGCAACGTCACACCTGTGACACAGTCTTTCGGCTTCGGTATTTTATATCTCGTAGCTTTTGACGTGATTCTTTCAGCCAAAGATTTTCGATTGCTTGGCGCTGTTGTGGAAACAAATGCAGGAAGAGACGAGTCGGCGTACTTCAATGTCCTCGGATGGGTGACCGTCGTGAAGACCGAGAACCCGTATTACGCGGTTCGTTGACTTCTCTCTGCTCACGCCTGATGCTTTCCAGGCTTGTCCGACAGCTCCAGCTTGTAAGAAGAAGGTGGTGCAGTCTGGGGACTCGTTCTATTGCGACAAATGCAAGGTCAACTATGACAACTCGAAGATGCTCTACATGCTGCAAGTCGAAGTCGCGGACTCAACGGGCTCCGTGTGGGTGAGCATGTTCGACGAGGTGGCCGAGAAGTTCCTTGGCAAGACCGCTAATGACCTCGCTGACATCAGGGACTCTAATGTGAATATTCTTTCGAAATGTTGAAAGAGATGTTCAGGAAGATGAGTACCAGGCGATATTCAATGCGATCTGCTTCCAGTTCTACACTTTTCGAATCAGGGCTAGTTCCGATAGTTTCAACGTGAGTGATCCATTTCTTGTCGAGACGTGATATGTTTTGTTTTGTAGAACGAGCTGAGAATCCGCTATCAAGTGCAGTCAGCGGATCCGGCGCCCTTCGCCACGGCGAAGAAAATCGTGGAAGAACTGCTCCCGAAGTTGGAAGCAGCAGCCATCTGAACCTTTTCTGTTAAATCTTGTTGGATCTCTTGTGTTGACATTCTAGTGATGGTTTTACATGTACAAAATCCTGTGTAAGAGCCAGATTTTTGGAGGCAAATACATTTTTATTTGTTGCTAATCATTGGCAGTAGTGCTTGGAACGAAAGAAGTGTGGACAACGGCGGGAAAAGTAAATCGATGACCGGTAAAGGCCACCGTAGCGTCGATGCGACGTGTTCAAACTTCCCGCGGTTGCTCTTTGCGTGTCGGGAACCCTTTGTTACCGTAATCTCGAATTCGGGATTTTGTTTTGCCGAGTCACTCGGCCCGAGTGCGAGCGAATGCTCGTGGTTTGTTGTGTGGGGGTTGATGTTCGTTTCGATTGTTTTTACTCGCATCAAATGTCCGTTTAGTGTTTTGTAGTGGAAATGCTTTTAAGATGCTTTAGAAACTTTGACGTTAACTAGGCCGATGAAAGATGTAAGAGAAAAGAAGCTGCAAGAAAATGTTCGTTTTCTCTTTGTTCATCTGATTGTAATGTGGTACAGGAGGAGGAGAAGGAAGCGGCGACCCAGAAGGCGGACGAGCTTCTTCTCCAAAACAACCGCAACTCCTGCGCCACCTTCCAATTTTCCCGTAAGTCTTCTTTTTTCGTGGATAGTTGGTGCTAGCTGCGTTAGTTTGGTTGGCTGGGGGGATTACGTTCTTGTTTTGCTGTTGACTTGAGAGGCAGTTCCCCTTTTGTATCACAACGTCCGATTGTGCGAAAGAAGCGCAACTTTCGCCGCTTCAGGCCACAACGTTTCTCCCACACGGATCGTTCTTTAGACGTGGCGACCCTTCTAATTGTGCGTGAAACTTTACTCAAAGAGTTATGTTCAGCGGGCAAGGCCGACATCGAGCAGAAGTCGCTGCGCGCGAAAATCTTCTTGGAGCAACTCAAAGGCTTTGGTGGAAGAATCCCGCTTCGTGGACTGTCAAACTACGGCAGGCGGATTGCGGAAGCGAATCCGCAATGGTTCTTCTATCGTGTTGAGAAGTCAACAGGTGAGCGCCGTTTGAATTCATCTAAACTTGTGTTCAGGCGAGGTCTTCCTTTTCAAGCACGAGTTCCTGAAGAACGCTACATCATTGCGCCTTGTGGATGCTCGTGAGGACGACTTGATCATCCCGAAGTCGATCAAATTGGGCACGTCAAAAGTGCCAGCGAAGTTTGATCACGGATGTAAAGATGTAGGAGCCACGCTGTTCAATTCGAAGGCTTAGGTCGAACTCGTTGATATTCCACTCGGACTCCAGATGTGCGAGCCGGGAACGCCATTTCGGGTAACATTTTGAAGAGTGATTCCTCCACAGAGTAGCGAATTTGTGTAACTCAATGAAGCAAGACGTTTACTTATTGTTAGAAATCAAAAGTCTGGTTTCAGTGCGTGTTCAGAGGATTCTACGGCCTCGATAACATCATCGTTGTGGTTGAGGGTGACGCCGAGTGGCGACGCTATCAGAAGCTCGTCGAGATTTTCGAGTAAACAGTCGTCTTCATATTGAACTGATTCTTGTAGAGTAGTGTACTCGAAGAAGGAAACGCGCATCTCGCTGTCTGTGAAGGAGGTCGTGGTGGGTTGTGTGTGCGTCGTCGAGTGGCACGATCGACAAGCGCAGAGGAAGGACAGGTTTCAGCGAGTTGTCATCAATCGAATAGTTTGTTTTACATTTTGGATCCTCATACTTTGTTTAGAATGAAGATGGCACAGTTCTCGTGTTTGCGTTGGATCTGGGCAAGACACGCAGGTTTCAAGTCAAGGACCTTCTCGAGTGCCGCGACCCGGAGCTGCTCTCCATTCAGTCGCGTGCAGAGACCATCGCTCTTCAAGGACTCATTCCAAATCCGGTACGTTTGGGCTCTGTTTCGCGGTTTATCTACTGTTTAAGAACATTAAAGACGCGGAAGAACGAATGGCTACTCTCTTCAAAGAATTCAAGAAGCGAGATCGGTTTATGGGCATTGTCCTCGGCTCAAAACTCAACAATGATGTGAGTTATTGTCAAGTTCAATGTTGAAGAACTAATTCAGGGTACTGTGAGTGTGCTGGCGGACCTCGTTGTCGACCTGCCTTGCCACGGAAGGCAAGAGAAGATGGCGTGCTATCTCAGCCAGCTTCTCCTGGAGCTGCGTCTGGCTGTTCGTGTCGAGCGCCGGTCTGCCATCCAGCCAGTCTTGGTCACCAGTCTTCAGGCTGATATCGCCAAAATGATCCAAAAGGTTTGTTTGCTTTGGCGAAAAGAAGTTTTCTTTCAGGAGCCACCATCTGATGCCAATTGGATTGGGGCGAATCTGGCTAGAAGTGCTGACAGGACTTACCGACCTGAACCGTCGAACTCGAGTAACTGGAAGCCGGCGAAGGTGGCTGTTATTGAAGAAGAGGAGGGTAAAGACAGCGACGACGAAGAAGATGAGGAGGGAGAAGAGGATCCGACCATGTGCCCGTATGATCCTTATCACGAGGATATTATGAGACACATCTTCGGTCCGCTGTAAGGCTTTAAATTCTCTTTCTGACAATGAGCTCGAGGTTTCAGGTTTGAGGCATATGATTATGCATTGAGACTTCTCGGACGAGGTGGAGCGTGCGGCATTGCCAACGAGCGCGAAGAAGGTTTCCGATTGTTGCGCTACATCGAGGGCACTCTCAATCTCAAATACGTAAGAAGGACCAGCTTTATTTCTCCAACAAAAATTGCTTTCAAGTTTCCGGCCTTTGATAATCCGCGCTATGTGGAGGCGAAGAGGAACATCTTTGTACACTACAAGTACTACTTCAAACGTCTTCCCATTTGCCGCTATCATTGGGAACACAAGATCGTCCAGCGACTCGTCTTACAAGGTCACACGTTGGGTCGCGTTACGGAGGGTCATATCGCCTGGTGCTTCGATGAAGAACTGCCCACGCCGACAAAAGGTCAGATCGCTCGTGGATGGAGGCCTTTGCCCTAGGTTCCCTCTCCTTCTTTAAGATTAATTGATTGCCTTTGATTTCCCCCAATTAAGCAATTTTTATCATTAGTTTGCAGTGCCATTTCAACAGTGGCGCCATTTTTTGCTAGAGTTAACCCTTGACTTTGCCAGTTTTAGTGACACCCAGACCCCCGGTCACTTCTCTCACCAACATAGTACGATGATTGATTTCGTCTATGTCTGTTTTTCCATTCGCTCTTTTTCATTCTTTGTCCTTTTGATCATCGTGCATATTATAGAACTACATCTTGGGAGTCACGTCACGATGTGAATACGCTTTCTTTGTGTCTTTCGATTGTTTCCGGCGAATAAATGCTGAAGTGGTCATGAAGACTTTACAAGAAGAGATTATGTGAGAGGATCACGGGGAAGTGATAGTGAAAGTCTGACAAGAGAAAGAAAGAAGAGGAAGAAGTCAGTAGTAATAGTCGACTCTCATCTGCTTGAGCTGGTAGCCGTGTGGATTGTTTGCGAGGCAACCATAGACCCCTTGGTCAGCGAGAGAGGTCGGATCGACTTCTAGCTTGCTTTGAATTCGACTTCTTGAGAGATGCTTCTCTTTGATCTGAAAGAGATGCTGGAGACGAAGAATGAGTACCTGAATGGTCTTGAAGCGATTGATCTCGGCTCCATTTTTGTACCAGACGACACTCGGTCGAGGATGACCCTCGGCCTCGCAGACGAGCAGAAGCTTGTAACCTAGCTTGAATCTTTGAGCGAAAGTCGAATGTCGGACAATATGCGGACCCTAAAAGGTGAAGACTTTTGAGACTCGAACCTGGCCATCTCTGGAGAAGTAGAGGTCGTCAACAAAAGAGTCCTCATCATAAGGAGAGGCCGTGGAAGGTGTGGAGTGGTTATAGCGATGAATAAAGGAAGATACGACTGGGAGGAAGAGGAGAAGGAAGAGCATGGCGGGAGTCTGCAAGAGGGAGAAGCAGTGAACACGGCAGATGAGTCCTCGGACTAAGCCCTCTTGGAGGGAGGAGGCGCTTCTCTCGCTCGATTACCCAAAACAAACGCGGCTCTTCGTGTCAGATTGAAACTCGCACGCCGGATTCACGCTTCAATGAACAGATGAGCGGAGTCGGAGAGGGGAAGAGAGAGGAGGAGGGAAGCGGAGGGAAAACTACTGAGTGCCAGACGAGAACTTCACTTGCACGAGAGAGATGGACGGGGGCCGAGCTACAATGAAAGGGTCAGTTGAAGAAGAGAGCATAAACTTGATCGTCTTCTTCAACATCAAGAGATCCCGGTTGTTCTTCTTTCAAGGTCTTCTAAAATAAGAACAAAAGTGCGAGAAAGAAGGTCAAAGAAGATGAGCTCGACTCGAAAGAGAACTCTCTTGTGGGCGATGAGGAGCCAAAATGAGCTTCTCTTCCCTCGAAGCCATGGTCTTCGAAGCAGACGAAGAGTCTTTGTTGAGTTCATAAAGATGTTGAAAAATGGCATAAAGAAGGGAAGAAAAAGAAGCTCGAGGACAAGGTCTCTTCTCTCACCCCCCGACACATCTTCACTGCCCCGTAAAGGCAAGCATTAGAGGCCTATTCATGTCGGCACTCGGCGGCGGGCTGAACGAGACGGCCTCTTGACGGCCGAAATCCATTTGCAGGCCGGCCTCCTCCTCCGAGAAGAAGCGGGGCCGAAGGGGGAAGGAGAAGTTGGAGCAGCCAGGAGAAGGCTCTCTCCAAGAGGACTTCATTCACGCACTCAAAGCGGCGCCAGTCGACGGCTTCCCTCATATCTATGCAAATTCCCACCATGCGCTGGCTTCGACCACGAAGGCCAACGTTTTGAAGGAGCACGGAAAACGGCTTAGAGACTCGCGGAGAAAACAGAGGGTTTGAACTGCAGCTACAGGGTTCAAAGAAGGGTGGAGGGTTTGTTCACTACTCGATTGTGAAGGATGCAAGGAATCCAAAAAAACGAGGAAATCTCCAACGAGAGAGGGTCAAGCTATAGGGAAAAAGAGGAAGACTTCACCCCGTTTGAGAAGAGAAATGACTTGTTGACAGGGGGCGGTGCCTCCTTCTCGAGGCATGATCGACATCAACGCCGCCGGCCTCTTTCGATGTAGTCGGCATTGTCTTCGCTCTCTCACTCTTCAGAGCTCTCTTTTCAAGTTCCCGAAAGCGCCTCAATTTTCGAAAAGGCGTCATTGAAGGTAATCCTTTTGGTTTCTGCGTTGATGTCAATTCTCATTCCTCCTTGGCCTTTCTCCACAGAGTTGTGAACGACGAAGAGAAGGAAGCCGCAAACTGTAACAGAACTCCATTCGAAAAGCGCGCGTTGGATCCTGGCACGATCGCGCGTTACGGTAGCCGAGGGCGCCGTTCAAAATCGTCTGACGAAACTTCGTGACTTTGTTCTTTTCGTCGTTAGTTTGCTGTTTTCTGTCGTTTTTCGTTTGATTCTTCTCGTAGAATGTGGCGGGTGATGCGGGGTGGATTCCGCGGGTAAATTCAGTGCGCTATTCGCGAAGATGGCCAGAAGAATGCTTCCTAGACGTTATTTTCTTGACTTTTCAGGTAAAACAGCTGAAGAAGATGCGCTCGATGGCTCTTGTTCGTCACGCGTCCCGTCTCGTCACGAGATCGCTCATGCTCGGCAATGCGGCGGCATCCAGGTCGACGGCGGCTCTTCGCTTTGCGCCCTCGCTCAGCGCCAGCCGCCACTTCACTACCACCAAGAGCGGTATGTTTTCTTCGATTTTCACTAAACGCATCCCAAAAATCATAGATAGTGAACTAATTTCGATAAAAGTAGTGTTAGAGCTAGGTGTATCTAATTTCAGCGTGGTCTGCAGTGACGCCCGAGCTGACGGCGGCGCTCAACGGCGAGATCGAGGCCGAGAAGGAGCTCGAAAGGGACAACCTCGGTGGCTCCAACGCTCCGCAGTTTCCCGACTTCCAGGTTTCTCTTTGCCTTCTTGGAATGAATAATGACGGCTTTAGATCGTATCGAATGAGGCGGAAGTGAGACTGACGAAGAAGCACGGCAACGAGAGCATCCTCGTCGTCTTCAACGTCAACCACTCGGTGGACATGGAGGAGGAGATCGAGGGAGAGGTCCAGGAGGTACGTTTCAAAGATTTTTCGATAATAGTTCTTGCAAAACAATCTTACTAACCTGGGTGTTTTCAGAACGCACCGGTTCCGGTGGCGCTGCCGCCGTTCACGGTGGAGATCACGAAGGGCAAGGAGCGTCTCTGCTTCCATCTCGACCTTGTTGAGACCGGTGATGAGCAAGGACAATGTAAGTGAATGGAGAGGAAGACTGAAATGCCCGATTCAGATGACTTCCGTGTTGACGAGTTCTACGTGGCGCCCGCCGTCGAGGGCAAGGACGAAGACGTGCCGTCAACGGTCTACGCCTCCTCCGGCAAGTACATCGACCCGGTAAGTTTCTAGTTTACTTCTTCTCTTCTCTTGTATTTTGAATGGGTTGTTGATTATTATTTTTCTTGCAGAACCTTCACGAGCTGCTCTTTGTGCGCTACCTGGAGGAGCGCGGCATTGACGCGACGTTCTGCCAGCGTCTCGTCGAGTACTCGACGCACTACGAGCACGCTCAATACGTGAACCTCCTCCATCGCATCAAGGCCTTCGTCTCGAAGTAGACTGCTCGTCATCCACTCAAGCCTTCTTCGCTCATCACTCTCCGAGACGGTTCATTCTTCTTCTCTTCTTTCTCGTTCTTCTGCATTGTTCCTCTTCTTTCTCCAATTCGAAGACTCTTGCTGTTGGCAATTCGAAGGGGGCGAAACATCATCAAAGATCTGGATTTGGTTCAGCTTTCGTCGTGTTTTGTCTCTCTTCTTCTTCGTTGTCTTCCTTGTTCCCCTCTTCCTTCATCCTTCTCCTCCTTGTTACACGTTATTGTTGCCCAGGTTTGAGACTCCTTCTCGTGTTGTTGGAGTATCGACTTCGCCTCCGTCTTTATCTCGTTCTGGTCGTAGGTCGCCTTCACCGAGTAGTAGTCATCTTAGGAAGTAGAGCTTAGTTTGTGAAAGAGGAATAAAGCACAATTCGAAATCGAAAGTGAAGACATCGAGATTGGGTAGGTGCAAGAGGAAATTGCCCAGAGTGACGTTGAGACCGGAACTGGCTGGTTAGCCGGGTCCGCTATACGGTAATGGGCTATGAGCCGCAGAGAGAAGAGTTCGAAACGGGACAGATTACTGCGGTGGTCGGAGGATTTGCTGGGGCCGATTGAGGTCGGTGAGCCAGTCGCAGTTCGCGCGTTCCTCTGCTCGTCTCCAAAGCTCTCCTTTCCTGTAATCAATACGGTATGAAGGAGACAATACGGCCTCGGGCTTGATGGTCGTGACTGAATTCAGAAGAGCCTCATCTCAATGAAAAGCTATCGTTGTTTCTCTTTGCCTTCTCAACTGGCCGTTTGATCAAAAGGCCTTCTTCGATCTTTTCCACCGTAATCCGTTGTTCTTGAATGAGTACGAAGGTAGCGACGAGAGACTTGGGGATGTGGGGGTGTTGGAATATAATTCGGGAAGCGGCCCTCTTCGTGTTTGCACGTGGCCGCCGTTGAACGGCGTGGATGGGAGAAGAGAGAAGAGAGGGAGACGCTGCCCATAGAGAGAGGCGTCGAGGGCCCCCGCCACACACCTGATAGTACAGCTTGTGCTCCTCCCTCCCTCCATCCCCCTCCACCTCCACTGCTTCGGATGCTTACTCTCTTTGGCCATTCTAACTCTGTGGGCTTTAAGCTATGTCAGGGAGATTCCTTCTTCTCTGAGACGATGTTGGCTTCGAAGAGTGTCGGGTGAGACGTCAGAACTTGTACCCTTTCAAGAAACAATCACAGTTTTTGAAAGCGCTCTTGAATTTAGCGGTTTCAGTCTTACTGTTTGAGCATTTTGAATTCATTCTTGTGATCTTGCATGGCCTTGGGGGGTCAAACTGAATATGGTTGAGCAATGCCGCCGAGACGGTCCGAAGTCGAGTCTGACCCACCGCCGTGTTCCACGTATTGTTTTTGATTTCCGCGAAGAATTTTGAGTGAGAGAGAGGTGGTAGAGGGGAGAAGAGAGAATTTGAAAAATGCCGACGTGGCATTCCCCTCTGCCGCCGGGAGGCGTCGTCGCCGTTGAAGGGCCTTGTCGTTGGTGTGTTTGCGGCGTGAGCTGTGAGGAGGGCTGCCTGTGCCGAGAGGAGTTTGAATGTGCAACGCGGGCATGTCTCTCTCCTCTCCTCCCCCAGCTTCCTCGAGGCCAAACCCAAAAGAGCCCCCCTCCTCTCGTTATCAGTTTGGCCGTGTTTAGGGGGAGGCCGCCCTGAAGCCAGCGGGCGCATGCGGCTGTATTGCCACGTCT
>JAQIXL010003567.1:0-10096 GCA_034700245.1 Poikilolaimus oxycercus
CAGACCTTCAAGTTTCGTCTTTATTTCTTTAGCAACACTTTCTTCACTTCCACTGACGAGCGTAAGACTCAAAGTAGTAGTCCCTCTCCTTGATCTCTCGACCGTTCATCTGAAAACATCGCGATGAGGTCGATGTCTTGAAAAAAAGAAGATGCCAAAGCTTACAAGAGGCTTGATCCTCTGCTGCAGTTGTGTCTTTCGAAGCGTAGCACTTGTGCGTATCACTCGCATCATTACAATGGGTGAGCAGAAGGTGTAGTACGGGAAGGTCTGAACTCTTCTCTCTTTCTCTTTCTCATCGAACTCACATAAGCAGCCGACAACAAAGTTCGATATTCCATGAAAGTGAGCAGATGTTGGAAGCTCGAGGCGATGGGCAAGGAGACCATCATGACCAAGTGAAGAACGAGATGGAAGACAAGCAATGGACTCAGCACCTTGAGCACTGCATCATATTCTCGTTGTCCAAAGCGTTCAGCCAGAATCCAGGTTCCCCTAGAGACTTCTTCCTCTTCCTTCTTCTTCAACCTCTTCTTGATGCTATGATTCCTGCAAGCCAAGCAGACGAAGATGGCAATAATCAGAACATCGAGAACGGCGAATCCAATGAAGATGTAATTCATGGCGTCTGCTGTTGTCGCTGTTACAGCTGAGCAATAAAGCTGCAAGTGTTGACTTCCTCTTCTCAATTAAAGTCTTTCTTCCACCCCCTCGCTGTCTCTTTGAACTCAAGGAATCGTGAGGAATCCCTTGAGGGGAAGAGAATTTTGTAACAAATCTCTTCTCTTGGTTCAGAAACCGCCGCACTAATGAGGTCCATAGAGACGAGGGGAAAACGGCTGACTCCTCTTACCTGATATCCTTCGAGCTTCTCCGGACTGAAGACGATGACGGTGAGGAGGATCGAGATGAGAAGCTGAAAACCCTCTTGCTGTTTTCTTTGAGCACGCGTCTCTCTCTTTCTTGGGAATTTTTGATCGCCCTGAACTGCCCTGAGACCGAGTCCGGCTGCTTTTCATCCCCTCAGCTAAATGAGAATCTCTGACCAAATGAGATCTCGTGTGAAGGTTGGCAAACGAACCGATGCGATGGAGAGGGCGAGACCGAGACGAGGCCCTTCCTTCTCGTACACCGTCGCTTTCGTGAGAGCTGCGACGGCTCGTTCAACGGCCATGGCCAGGTAGATGAACGGAATGAAGAAGATGATCTGGGTCGCCGAAGCACGAAGGCAAACGCAGAAGGCCGTGCTGACGACGGGGCCACAAGGCGAAGAGGAGAACCAGTAACCATAGAGGAGCCAGGACTAAGTCTTCGCTTTCCTTCTACTCATTCAACTCACATGGACAACAGCCATAAAAATCGCATGGAAGATGAAAGAAATCAAAAGAGAACGAATCAAGATCTGAAACTAGGGGCTTCTCTTCCTAAAATAACCTTGACGTTCGCATGTAGGTAAATGATGTTTCCATAGAAGGACAAAGCAATTAGTACGAAGACGATAGTGGCAAGGTTGAAGGCAACCTGGAACTTCGATCAGAGAGAGAGTGAGACCTGCAGGGACATGACGATATGAAGAGGAGTGTAGGTGGTGTGGGTCGCCGACGTCTCGCACGCCGTCTCATAGTCCATTATTTGCTCTAGTTTGCTTCAAAGTCTTACAATTAGTGTCCAATATAGCGTTGAAGCTTCGAAAGTAAGACAAGACGAATTTCGTAGCCAATTGACCAAATCACAATACGTACAGCAAGGAACGGAAGTGAAATCAATTCTCACAGGCGACAGCGTCAGAGGAAGGATTTGACTGAAGAGGTCTTTCCTTTTCTAGCCAAGACTGGCATTACCCGGAAGACAGCCCAGGAGACTACACGCAATGCACGTCCGCATCCATCGAAACGATGCTCCCTCCCCCTTGAGTCTGACCAGTCATCACTCCTCCCACGTGTTCACAAAACTGAAACACAAATTCAAGAACTCGAAACTTTATTTTTTGTCCATTTCTTTGTTACCCGAAACAACAACGTCGGAACACCAACGAATCATAAGACAAGTAAAGCAAAGAACCCGTCCACTGTTTGAGTTTCACAAGAATCAACCTAGTTATCGTTAATGGTGATCACAGTGTCTCTTGGGATGTATCCTTCTTCCTGTTTGATCTCTTTCTTGATGTCAGGCTGAGCGACCTGAAAGCGTCTCTTCTCAACTAAAACGAACGAACCGAGACAGGAGGAACCGGAGAGGGAGAGGGCGAAGGCGACGAGGTAATTGAAGGCGAGGGAATCCCAGCGAAGGGTGTCGCGCGGTAGTTTGCGAAGGGATTGCGTCGTCTCTAAATAGCAAGTTATCCAAAATTGTAGCAGCTTGCCTTTGTGGATGCATCCATCCAAAGTCCCATGGTTGCAGTTGTAATGGGTGGACTCTGCCTGCGAGGACTCTGCCTGCGAGGCACCTCGTCTTCAGCTTCCGGAGTCACAGTGCCACCGTTGCTTCCCAGGTTCAATCGTTGTTCAACCACCGGGTCGTCAGCAGAATCCGAAGAAATTCGGAGGGTCTGCTTCTGTCCATGACTGAAGTCGTTATCATTCATTCAAAACGCCGAAAAACTGCGTCTACCTTGGACCTCGCTGGAAGATGGCCAGCAAACGACTCTCCTTCTCCGACTGTTGATTTGATTGCTTGTGCATGGGAGCACTCTGGGCTTCGGTCGAAGGTCCCGACTGTTCCACCTGCGAACTCTTACGCTTCCTCGTGCGAGCGGAAATCCGTTGTAGGTATTCTAGGCATTGTTATATATTGCAGCAAGAGATGGCAAACCGTCCGGCGACTGGATGCGAATTCCAAGAAGTCTGCTCTCGATGACCGGACGACCAAAGACCTTGTCGACTTTCATGTTTGGATACACCGACCTGAAATAATGTCCATTAATAAACGCCAAACGGAAGTACGAACTTGAGTGTTTCCAGAAACTTGTCTGCGGGCAAAGGACGGCAGCGATAGTGAAGCAGATCATCGTCATACTGTTCCCACAGTGTTTTCATATCAACGCTCTCGGTACGTGTCGCAACAACATTCTCCCTGAGCCAGTTAGCTGTGATCTGATCCACCTAAACAAAGCATCAGACAAGTGCATCGCCGTACCATTGCACACTGCGATCTGTCATACAGAGGCGAAACGGACCTCTGAAGCAGAATTTTAAAAACGGACTTGAGATCAACCTTTCTTGGAAGTGGGCAAGGGAAGCACTGTTGAATAGCCACATTGAGTCGGGATTTCAGTTGACTTTTGTTGATCGTGTAGCGCGACTTCTCCGGATCCTTGAGATCAGGCGGACGAATCTTATGATCATCCTAAACAAATGCTCCAGTTGTAAGAAGCTTTGCATACTTGAATGTGCTTATTCATCTTCGTCACTGTAGGGCGACCCTCTTTACAGTCTTGGAACGGGCAGCTCAAGTTGCCGTCTCCTTGCATGTGCAGTCCAGAGACATGTGAGCGTCGGGTGTCCATTGTCTTTACCTCCTTTCCACACTTCGAACACTGAAAACAGTGGTTAAATAGTCCGTAAAAAGACGTGCCCCTAGTTGCAACGGCCGCACCCCATTTAAAAACGGACCATGGCGGAACGAAGCGCAAATCTCACCTCGTAGTCGCTGTTAGGAGATTCATTCGGAAACGCCTTCTTCATCGCAGCCGCGAGTACCTCGCCGAAATCCTCTTCTTCATCCCACTCCGCCACGAACGAATCTTCTCCTCGATCTAGAAATTACTGAGTGGCCGTCTTTCTGAAGAAATACCCGTATGCTTGGCGATAACGTGTGCACGACGAGCCTTGTAGTCAACGGGCACCATCTCTCCACAGGTGCTGCATATCACAACTCGGGATGCCGTTTGCAGAGCATCATGCAAAGTGGCCGTTGGTTGCTGTACTCCCGTTGTGAATCGGAGCGCACCTTGAGCATCCTGAAAACCGTTGGGGAAAGAAAGACTCGCATACTCGATCGAAGGACATGCGACTTCCACTGCTGCGACGACTCGAGGTACTTCCACGACGCGAGTTTGTTCTCACTGGCACAGGCTCATCAGGTGCATCCACAGATTTGTCTCCTTGAACGAGTGCCTGCAGGAAATTATTGACCAGCTGATTATCACACCTGATGCTGAACGGTATTGTAGCCACTATTCTCTCCAGCAGATACGTGAAGAAGATTGATGACGCCGTCGGCAGAGTGGACGAGCAAGGGCGACGAACCTCGAGGGCTAACGTTTTGAACTAGGCGATTCCTTGAGATTCCCCTAAACAGATTTCATGGATAATAACTATGAGTAAGGCATCTACAAGACGAAAAACACGAAGCGCTCTAACCTGCTAGGAGGGGCGCAACTTTTCGTTTGTGGTGGATGACGTTCGTATTGTGGAGGCAAACTGTGGTGCGATCCGCGAGAGCCGACATTGTAAGGAGCAAAGCCTCTTGTCGAACGACGTCCTCTCGAATGGAAGTAATGACCCGCCGCTGTGCGGCTAACATGATTGCACTTGATGATCTCTGACTATAATTACCTTTGGCTGCTGTGCTGCTTCGAGGACTGTGGCGCACCACTCTCAGCGTTTCCGCTACTTTCTTGAAGCACATCATTCGAGCCAATAGATTGCGAGTCCTCGTTTCTCTTTCTGAAACTCCGTCTTCACTTTAGTGTAAGACAAAGGCACCTCTTTTGTTGACGACTTTGAACTTCATTTGTTACAGGACCATTGTGACTCTTCTGTAGCACAGACGACGCTTCGGTCCTTCCACTGTATAGGCAATGCAAGACGTAGACAACGAAAACTTAAAGGTACCTCTGATTTTCGTGATTCTTAGACACGAAATTCATAACACTTTCCTCGCTGCGACTGATCAAACTTGATGAGGGTTCGTCCGGACCCCTAAAAATGGATTCTGTTTCAAAGAAAGACTTACCTTTGCTGATGACGGTCATTTGCCATAGTCGGAGAAGGAGTGAGAGCACGACGGGGTCCATGAAAGCTCGAACGCGTTTGACTTCTGCCCCTGAAAAGGCTCGATTAGCTACGTGTACAATGTGGTAGATGCTGGTTCAAGAAAGATCGTACCTTTCAACATGGCGGCTTTCTGACACATTTGACTGAATGAATTCCCGGTTCCTCTGTGGACTCGTCTGCGACTCCCTCATTTGGCTAAACAATAGACGACTGGAAACGAACACCTACATCTCACGTACAACAGCATCCTCTCCATTTCGAGCTGCTTGAACACAATCATTAACGAGTTGCTTCAGACGTAGCTCCACATACGGCTTTCTAACTTCCTGAAAGCTCGATTTCGTCGTCAAGTTATGCTAATTGTAAATGAATCAGTAGATGTGAAGGAACTTACAGGGCCTGCCTCATGACCGGATATTATGCCGTGCTGCTCCAACTTGTGCACATCGGAAGTTCGATAACCACATCGGTTGCAACGCAATGGACTGCAAACCGACTTTCAAAAACAGCTGGAAGAACGAACCCGTACAACAAATGCTCTGCTAGATGGTGATAGACGCCCTTTGAACAATCCTGCCCGCAAAAGAGGCAGGATATGCCTTTCGGCTTGCGAGAAGTCATTCGATAATCTACCCTAAACAACGTTGGCATTACTGAATATCATCTCGCGATGAGACACGCGACATGAAGACCAAATCTGCAACAAAACGAATCGACTTAGAAGCATTGAACTAAAACGAAACACGGTCCAAAATCACATAGCAAAGCGAAACGATTTGCAGCGGCGCCGAGATAGTCGCTACGAAAACTTGGCAAAACAGTATGAGACCGTAACCGGTTGCTTTCGTGTCGAGAGCGTTTTGAAAAATGGGCGGTAATTTCCGAATAGCCCAATTTCGATCATGCAAAAAATGTTGACTGGTGAAAGACTTTTGTTCATTGCGGTTCTCGTGTTGGTAACGTTTGTAGGAAATGCGGAAAGAAACCGCGCCAACATCCAAAACTGTGCAATTTGAAGTTGTAGTTTGGTGTCTGGTATTTGTAGTTTGAAGAAATTAAGTTCTTAGCATTCATTTCGCTGCTTTTCATTGGGTTTGCTTCAGTTTCATTCTGTCGTCGTTTACTCGTAGTGTTCCTATTGCAGATTAAAAAAGATTGGTAATGCCGCGAGTTGTGGCAGCACCGATTCATGGAGGAAACTGGCGAGCCGTCGCCCTCGAAGGTCTCGACTTTGCCAACGATCCTAACTTCCCATTTCTTGGGAACTTCGAAGAAATCGCTGTTGAAGATCTTGTGCCGCAAAAGAAACAACCAATCGAGAAAAAGGTTATTTGAGTCTTTTATGCGAAGGAACAACTTTCAGGCGAAGAAGAGATCAGTTGCTGACGTAAACAAGAAAGTGAAAACAACCCAAAAGGAGAAGATCGAAGAACCGGAAAAGAAGAAACTAAAGCTGAAGAAGAAGGCGCCTATCGAGACGACTGAAAACTTTATCGAAGGAGAGCAAGTTGAAGGTGAAAAGTTGTCACGGACGAATGGAACCGAGAAAAAGAAGAAGAAACTTGTAACGAAAGCTCTCACAGAGGGTTCTATCAAGACAATTGCAACTTCAGCCGAGAAGAAGCAGAAAAAGAAAAGAACAGGAAAGCGAAAGGACGTAAAACCGTCTACAAAAGCTGTTTCAAAGCCGGTGAAGTCTGAATCAGGTTCTTCTCAAATGTACGATACTAATCTGTGTGTCTAAGATTCCGAAGATAATGCCGAAAAGCCGTTGGAGGATATGTCAGCTTGGTCCGAGTTTTATCTACCTGATCCCATACTTCGCGCACTTTCAGACAAAGGGTTCGAATTTATTTCTGTTAATACTTGCTTAGATTCTCGATGCCGACTGAAATTCAGCGGATGACTTTACCTGCGGCTCTACGCGATAAACTCGACATTCTCGGGGCGGCCGAGACTGGAAGTGGCAAAACTCTCGCATTCGGTATTCCCGCCGTGGCTCGCCTCCTCGAAGAAGACGAAACGGGTAGAAAGGACGACAAATCAGGTTTTGATGAAGCAATTCATAATTCGTCTGCAGGTGGTCCCCGTGTTCTGATCCTGGCACCTACTCGTGAACTCGTTGTTCAAATCCGTAAGCACATCGAGGATCTCATCAAATACACCACGTATAGGGTCTGTTTCACTTTCTTAATCTCATACTTTCTTGTAGGTGATTTCTATTGTCGGCGGTTTGAGCGAGCTGAAGCAACAGCGCCTCTTGAAACGTCGACCTGAGATTGTTGTTGCCACACCCGGACGTCTCTGGGCTTTGATGAACTCGGGAGACAGCGATCAACTCCGAGACATGTCACGTCTTCGTTGTCTCATCGTTGACGAGACCGATCGCATGGTAGAACACGGACATTTCGAGGAGCTTGAGCATATTCTCGAATTCGCTCAACGGTTTCCATTTCGTTGTTTTGAATATTTGCTTTCAGTGAGTGCGGTGAGAAGACTCAAACTTTGGTTTTCTCGGCAACTCTCACCTTTGTGCATCCACCTCCAAAGTGGGCAAAGGAGCGCCAGGGATATTCACAGATGACAACGGAAGAGAAGATCAGTCAGTCATTTTCTTCCTGCCTCATTAAAGTGAAAGTTTCAGAGCGTTTAGTGGAGATGGCCGGACTTCGAACTCAGCACAAAGTGATTGATCTGACAAGAGCTTTCGGAACAGCAGAAACGCTTGTTGAGACCCGTATCAACTGCAACGATCTGCTCGAGAAGGTTTGTCTCTTGTTAAATGACGAGAGAGAGTTTTTTTCAGGACACAGCTTTGGTGTACTTGCTGAAGCGTTATCCCGGGCGAACGCTCGTCTTCACGAATTCTGTCGATGCGGGACGACGCCTCTATGGAATACTCAGGTACATTTGATGTCATCTCCAAATTTCTCTTAGGAAGCTAAAGTTCGAACCTCAGATGCTGCATGCGAAGATGGAGCAGCGTCAGCGGTTGAAGAATCTAGACAAGTTCACCGGTTTGGGCTATCTTCCTTGTATTCGGGAGTTTAGAAAACGAGCATAGCATCTTGTTGGCGACAGATGTCGCAGCTCGAGGACTCGACATTCCACGAATTGAGCATGTCATCCATTATCAAGTTCCCAAAACCGCCGAGGTGCGTCTTACGAACTTTTAAAGCTGTTTAGCTTTACATTCATCGAAGCGGTCGAACAGCTCGAGCGTCACGAAAAGGTCTAACCGTGCTTCTTGTCGATGCTGAAGATGCGCAGTTCTATCGGCGAATTGTTAGGAATCTCAACCGAGGTCGGGTATTCTTCTCTTTCCGCAGAGTGGGTGTTTCAGAAAAGGAGTTGACTATATTCCCGATTGACATGCCTGTTCTTCACGAGGTTCTAATGGAGCAGGTTCAGGCCGCGTCCGAACTTGACTCTATGGAATTCAAGATTAAAAAGGTTGGATTAATTTGCTTTCCAAATGATTTTCCCAGATTGCTACACGTGAAAATTGGTTCGCGAAGGCGGCGAGAGAGGCGGACCTGGAACTGGACGAGAGGGACATCGAGAAGATGCAAGCGGACGTCGAGGTGACGGAGCTGCGACGCAAGGAGAAGGCCGCCGCCGTGCGCCTCAAGGCTCTCCTCGCACAGAAGCTTCCTATAATCAAGAGACCAGAGCTGCCGGTATCTCCTTTTCTGCTTCTGCTCAAAATGGATTTGTAGAAGACTCGTTACATTACTCACGAAGTGGCTCGTGAGTACGAGAAGACGCTGACAGATGAGGCGCTGGCGACAGTGGAGGCGAGCGAGGCGACGGCCGTCGAAGACAAGAAGAAGCGCCGTCAAGTCCTCTCTTCAAAGAAGCTCCTCCTCAAGAATAAGAAGAAGAAGGAAGAGAAGTGATTCAGAGAGAGGTGTTGTTGAGTTTGATCGCCCTTTCAGGCGAAGGCCTTTTATTCATGTTGTTGACACGTAGAAGTTATGAAAAAGAGTTTGTTTGTTGTTGGCTGTTGACGTGCTCGAGGATAAAGGAGTGATTGAATCAAGTTTGTACCCTCAAAAGGCGACCTCGAATAGACTCTTGGGGAGAATATTATGGGAGTTCGGGTCATCGCTGAGATATAAAAGTGATGGTCACTTCTTTGAAGACGGCTTCTTCATGTTGAGGGTGATATTGCTGGCTGCTTCAGCACTGAGGCTCGCGTCGACATGCTCCTCAAGTCTGTTGTGAATAAGTTTCATTAGTCTCCCAGGCAGTGCTATTCGAGACAACGAGATCATCACGGATCCGACGTTGAGCTTCACTCTCAGTCCCCCTGTTGGATGGACATACTATCCTATTGCTCAGAGCACTGGTTAAATGATTCACGTAAAATTGAGGTTGCAGGCACGACGACGATCGCGAACTTCTTCCCCGGACAGTCTCAGACCCAGAACGACGCTCTTCAGAAGGCTCAGAATGACATCATGGCTGCTGTTCAGACACTTCTCAAGGAAATAATACAAGGTTTTGCAGGTGCTCGAGGCTTTCTCGAATTCGGACTCGAATATCTATGGCCAACCTCAGTCTTCAGTCACCTACTCCCCCGACCCCATCTCCAACTGCTACACAACTCAGGCCATTCCTGGTGAGTTCAACAATCCAGGTTCAAGAAGCGTCAGTGGGCACGGTGCTCGGCATCCTCGCTGGAGGAGCGATCACCGAGACAGCCACGGTCTCAGGGACAGCCGCCGTAACAGCTACTTCTTGTCCCGCCACAAATGTCCAGGGCATCAGCACATACATGGAATACATCAAACCCGTTCAGGTCCTTCACCTTTAGTTGGAGACTCTCTAGGTGGTGTTGAGAGGAGGCATCACAATGACGCGTTACCAGTGGCAGAGGATTATAACCGAGATGCAGTCGGTGCTGAGCTTCCGCAACCAGGCACTCTTCCGCACCCCCATCACTATTACTGGATGAGGCTGCACTTGCCTACAATTTTCGGGCCGAGTTTTTTTTCTTCGAGTATTGCTGGGTTCCGGCTGTGGTGGATTTTAAGGTCTTTTGGTGTAGCTGTTATCCTCTTTGAGGACATTTATCACTTGACAATAAATATCCT
>JAQIXL010003568.1:0-10095 GCA_034700245.1 Poikilolaimus oxycercus
AGAAGCGGACGACGTTGCTGGTCAATGTTGACTTGGAGACTGGCGCGCAGGTAACCGGGGAGGCCGGATCGTCTGCTTGGCTATCGAGCTGCTTCTCACGTCCCGGGGAGTCCGAGTCGGGTGAGAGTCGTGGGCGGAGAGAGAACGATGAGACTTGGTCTTCTTTTCGTGACTTTTAGCAGATGAATTGCAAAAGGGAGCTCCTCGCTTTGCAGCTCGGAGCTAAACACCATCGATGAGGCATGAGAGGATATCTTTACGACCCATACCTGACATATATGAGGTCAACGATTTGTGAATGCTGAGTGGTTAGCGCATTTCGACATCGACAAGTCTTCAATCGGTACTCTTGTATTCTGTAGCGAAAGTGAGGCGAACTTGGAGTCTGTAGTCAGCGCGGAGTAGACGCGGGTCTCTCTGTTTGCTTGCTTATCGACTCGTCCGCGCCTTTCCGTCCCCACGAACCGACGATCGAATCCTCAACTCCTCTTTCTTTTGCTTGTTTTTTCGTCCAAAACGTTTTGATTTTGCAGAACGGAATGCCACCAGCACCACAAGGCGAATGCCGCGTTTGTCGAGCGCCAGCCGTCTACGTTCACTTCGATGTTCTCTCGTGTCGAGCCTGTGCAGCGTTTTTCCGGCGAACAATAGGTCTCTCGAAGGTCTACAAATGTCGTCATCAAGAGAATTGTCCTATTCATCATCGTGAGTTACATTTTTTTTGCATTTGTTCGAATACCGTTCGTTTGTCTATTGATTGCATTACTTTCCTTTTTATCATGACGAAACTTACGTGCTGCAAACAAGCCAACTCTTATAACGTCACCTATTGCGAAAATGAACAATGAACCCTCCTTATGAGAGCTCTTGCATTTATTTTCATCCATTTCATGAAGCGAAATTGTGCTCAATTGCAGGCGTACGTTGCATGTGCAAAGCTTGTCGATTACGAAAGTGCTTTGACGTGGGAATGCAGCGATCCGGTTTGCAATGTGTTTCATGAGTCATCTGAAGGCTTGAAGGTGTGCAAAAGTTCTGCCATGTTCGGACACAACATTCACCCGAACTAGCAGGCGACAGCTCTCATATTGGACCAACTCTCCAAAGACTTCAAGATGCCTATTCGCGTCTCCTAGATGCAAGAAGGGCTGTCTGCAGTGGTGGAGAGCCATTCCTTGGCATTCGAAACGTTCGTTAATCTAAGTTTCAAGAAACGTAGCTAATACAACATTACAGGCACATGCCATGAGTTTTCGGGAGTTAATCGATTTGCACGGTACGGAAATTGGTCTAACAGCCGAGTTCCTCAAGGATGCTTTTGATGAAACTCTCGAACTGGCACCGGGTCAAATGGTTTGCTCGCTTTAAAATATGTACGCTCAGTTACCCTTCAGAAAAGTCTCTATGAGTTCTTCTTTCTGCATTTTTCCATTTGGGAAACCGGCTACCTAACACTTTTATCGGGTCAATCGGAACTTCTAATCAAACAGAATGGCAATTATTTGGATTGCAACATCTTTGCTGAAACCTTCAAGCAAGTTATGAACGTCGACAGCAAGATGGAATGCATGAGAGAGTGAGTTGCTTTCCTTAGACAGCATGCTTTATTGTGCTCGAAACTCAAAGCGGAAGCTTTCAGTTGGTTTGTCGGCCTACGACCAGTGAAGGGACCAAGCATAGTCGAGCAAATGATTCAACTTGAAATTGATGAACTTGAATTTCTGGCTATTACAGCTCTTCTTCTATGGACAACAGGTGCGCATAGCGGAAAAACATCACTTCGGTGCTTCTTCAGGACTAGAATTCGAAACAGAAGAGACTGAAAATGTGGTCGGAGAAGTGAGATCTCGAATTATGACGGAGATCTTGGAGTATATTAACAAGACGAAACAATGCGACAATGGAGCTCGCTTCTCACAAATTGCCCTGCTCATACCGCTCGTGCAGGTTTGAGCCTTTTAAAGCAACAGAAATGTCAAATCGCAGACAGTCGTGCAAAAGATTCAATCTCGTGCCGAACTCGGCGAAATATTCGACATCTTCCCAATGGATAAGAAGGTGGCGGCTGTCTTCAGTATGAAGTTTTGATGGCTTTCTCGAAGTGATGACCTCAGCTTTAATTGTTTTTTCCTGTGTAAAAAAGAGCGACGTAAATAATTCTTCTAAAAGCACAAAAAGAAAAGCTGACAGCTAAAGTGTTCTTTCAGCCAGACCGAGGTGTCGGCTTCAATCCCAATTCCTCGGAATAAACATGAAATGTTCCGCGCCGCACGTGTGTCTCTCAGAAAAGAAGAGGCGCGCTCCCTCTCTCTCGCGCGCGCCCATTTCGCCACATCAGGTCCAAAGTCTGGGGGGTTGGAGCCTAGCTGTGGCCATCGTGCCCCGCTCTGCCCTCATCTGCCCCCTCGACTCGCGCTCGCAAACTACGCGTGGTGTCTTGGAGCTGCAGTGAATTTCGCTTTGGGATCACTTTCTGGTCTCGTTGGCCCCGTTTCTGTCTTTGCAGCGGCGGCTTATTTACTCTCTCAATGTCCCGTCTCTTTTTTCTAACTTTTTTTTCTGGTTTATGCATCTTTTGCAGACCTCCTTGCAGCTGCAAGCAGCCAAACTCAATTTTTCAGCTCAATGAATAGAAGAGAGAGCAGACTGCGACTACACGACCAGACACCATCACTAAATATTTACTTCTTCGATGTGATCCCGAGAAAATTTCTGTGTTCTGCCCTTTCACTTCCGCCTTCAGTCTAGTTCAACGCATTCCTCCGTGTTCTAAGAAACACCAGGGATTCGACGTCGAGGAGGAGGTCGCGGCAGAGAGAAGAGGGTTCTTTTTCCGATCTCCCTCGACGTCCTCCTCCCCTCCCCTCTCCTCCACGAATCGAGTTGCCCTTGCATTGCGCGTTGTCGAAGGAGAGGGGAAGGGGGGAGTGTGGTCTAGCTGTGCCCATGAGTGTGTCCCGCGTAGCCTCGAGACACCACCCTCTCTCCACCCCAAACGCCAAACCCCGGCCATGGCGCGCCGCAGTGGTCCATCCATTCTGTCCCCTCGTCCCCGTCTTTCCTCTCCTCACTCAGTCAGAAGAGCATTATTTCGGTGGCAAGGTGCTCCAGGTTTGGCTACAGTTGGACAGAGTCAGAGCTCTCTCCGGTTGCAAGGTTGTCAGAAGACTTTTTTCTTTCTCGCCTTGAACAGGCGGGTCTGACCTTTGTGACAAGGAAATCTTCGCGACACCTGAGTCTTTTAGGTCTAAGAACGACTCTCAAAGGGCTTGCCTACCGTATGTAAAAGTAATCAGGAAATGTTTTCGCACTGGAAAATTGTATGAAGCCAGTTCGTAGCCTAGGATACGTGATGGGAACGCTCGCGATGTTTGCGCGCTCGCTGTGTTTAATCCAGTACGAACTCGTTTTTTTTCGCTTTTTCAATTTGAAAGTGGCTACAATTCCTCTTTCTGCTTCAATAAAGAGCTGTACACAACGTCTCTCTAAGTTATCGGCTTATGTGACATTCGCGCGTGCCCGCCGGCGGCCTTCTCCCCTTCCTTCTTCTTCTAGTTGTGTTTGTCTGAGCACGCGTAGCCTCTCTCTTCCCTCTCTCTCCCCTTCGTGCAAAACAGCGAAAGAGGCTACGATGGTCACAAAATCCCACGCCTCTTCCTCTCCTCTTCTTGCCTCCTCTTCAGCCAGAGACTTTTCTGCAAAGTCTCAAGTGCATCCAAGATCAGATTTATTCCAGTCACAGCTGCTCATCGTCGCAGGGAAAACATCATTCCTCATTATGGGAGGGAAGGCCAGAGCCAGGGCAGAAAAAGTGTTCATTGTTGTCTTGCCCGTTTCCATTCTGCTTCACATCGCTCGATTCTGAGTTGTTTGTAGCGTGTTGTTTCGCGGTTCTGAACTGAGAACCGAAAATCTCTAATCTCCTCTCTCTCCACCCCGCTCGATGATGAGACAGATTTCTTCTCAGGCTCATTCGAAATGAAAGCGCGACGCCGCGAGGTCGTGTCGCCGCCAGCCGGCGATTGTCGAATCTGTGGAGCGGCGGCAGTCCATGCTCACTTCGATGTCCTCGCCTGTCGAGCCTGTGCCGCCTTCTTTCGTCGCTCCGTCGTCCTCGGCAGACAGTACACTTGCCGAGGCAATGGAGATTGTCCCGTTAGTGATCGTAAGTTGGCCTTTCCATTTTTCTGTCTTATGTAGTCTTTTAAAAGTAGCTTACCGTACTTCCGAGAGCTGAAAAGATGTCAACAACTCTGACACACAGCAGCTCGCCAGAATAATTAGGGGGCTCTTCCTTTGGTCTCTGGACCACACCACAGCGTTCAAGTTAGAAGAAGCACGCAAGAACTCGTGAGCGAGGAGCAATTTGAGGATGAGAAGAGGGAAGAATCCTCACGTTCACAGACGTTTTTCTCGGGATTTTCAAGTGGGTGGGGGAGAGGCTCATTGCTTCCTTTGGTCTTTGAACGTTCATCGTTCAAGTCTCGAGACGGACGACGACGACGAAAACATGGGAGCACACTCACGTATAGCACATTCGCCGACGCGTCGATGGGGAACATTTTGGCTGGACACCTAGAAAATTCAATGACTCGCGTGGTCGATAATAATAGTCGAGGAGAAACTCTTTCCCATCATTTGCTCCTTTGAACCCTCGTTCGTCAAAGAGAACCTTGTTTACGGCACATCAACGAGTTTCCTTCGCTTTCCTCGGCTGGACTCGGGTTCAGCTGAGGCCAATGTGGCGCCCTGTGGTCTTGTGTGGGGCTTCGTGGTGGTCTTCGCCTCTCTCCCCTCATTCTCTGGGCTAGAAATCAGGGTTCAGACATAATCAAGCCACAAGCCAGAGGATACTTCTAAGGCTTCCACTGGCGCACTCGAGAAAGCTTTTCGTGTTATTCGAGTGAAGAAAGAACGTCAGCGATTAAGACCAAAGACAGCCCCCCCCCCCCCCGCTCTAGACTCTTTCTCTGCCTAGACTCTAGCTCTCCTCGCCGACGCGTTGAAACCCTCCAAGAATCCCCTTCTCTCCCCAGCCAACAGCCAGACCACAATACTTGAAATAGCACTTTTGCAGGAGTTCGCTGTATGTGTCGGGCGTGTCGATTCCAGAAATGTCTCCACGTCGGCATGCTCAGTTCAGGTTCAGCCCTTTTCGCCAGTCTTCCGTATTTCGGAGAACAATTGAACTTTGAATAAGAATAGAAATTCCAGGAGTTCAACGATACCGCGATCTGAATGGCAAACGAACCGCGAAGCCGCCGCCGCCGCCCACGAAGCCGAGCGATCCGACTAAAGTCTGTTTTCGCTCAACTCTTCTGACGAATCTTAATTTCCTCATTTAGGCATCCGAGTTGGTGACTCCGGCACTAGCTCGTCTTCAAACAGCTTATGAACGACTAAAAAGTGTGCGCAAAGCCGTGTACAACGGCGCTACGCCCTTTCTCGATAAGGTAAGCGGGTTACGGTAGCTAATTATAAGCTGCCTCAGGAGAATCAACCTCATGCCATGACCTACACGGAATTACACAAGATGCATACGATCGAGATGGGCGTCATGGCGGACTTCGCCCTCGGAGCTTTCGACGAGTGCCGAGACCTCTCGGCGGATCAAATGGTGCGAGGCTCAAGAACCAAAGCATTGACAGAGGAGAACTTTTAGCACAACCTTTACGAGCATTTCTTTCTACACTTCTCCATGTGGGAGACCGGCTACTTGACCTATCAGTCGGGAAGGACGGATGTGCTATTTAAGCAGTCGGGCAACTACATTGATACCCTGCATCCGTCGACGTTCTTCCCGACTGAAGAGGGTGAACCGGCGCCGGAGTATATCAAAAGGTGAGCTATTTGAGGTCTTTGAGGAATTTAGCGAATTCTAGAATAAGCTCCCAACTTCATCCAATGATCATCAACAACCTTGTTCGCCCAATGGTGGAATTGGAGTTGGACGAAGTGGAGTTTCTCTTTGTGGCATCACTCGTCCTGTGGTCTGCGGGTAAGACAACTTGCGTCAGGGTTTGATTTTGGCAGGTGTCGATGGTGAAACTTTGGCTACGGAAGAAGTGGCCGGAAAGGTCAGAGCACGTCTAATGTCGGAAACTCTCGACTACTTCCGTCACACGAAGCAACTTGATAACGAAGCAATGCGACTCTCCCAGCTGGTCCTTATGATCCCAGCTCTTCAAGTTGGCTTTAGCTCAGCATTTGACGAAATGATTCTTTTAGCGCATAGTCCAACGTGTCCAGGAGAACCTGGAAATGAGCAAGATGTTCAACACTTATCCACCGGCTAAAGATGTCTATGAAATTATGACCAGCAAATTCTGAGCGCATCAATATTTTCTCGTTCCACAACGACTTCTTCT
This sequence comes from Poikilolaimus oxycercus, assembly GCA_034700245.1. Classification (NCBI taxonomy): domain Eukaryota; kingdom Metazoa; phylum Nematoda; class Chromadorea; order Rhabditida; family Rhabditidae; genus Poikilolaimus; species Poikilolaimus oxycercus. Next base: position 6,369 of record JAQIXL010003568.1, read on the forward strand.
CGTGCTTTCCGTACGGATCTCTTAGTTTTCTCTCGTCAAGTTGCGTTTCGTATCGATGAATAAATTTTCTGCTATTCAACTCGCCTGGCAAGAGGCTATGAGGCATGTCAAATTGAAGCACCAAACAGCACTCCATTTGCATCAGCCAGCATCAGCTCATCTTCTTCGCCGAGGGCCACCTCGAAGCCAGTTTCTCTGTCCCGGGTTTGTGGCCTCCGTGTACCGCACAACGACCTCGTGTAGTCGTGCAACTCGTCCGCCTCCTCCTCTTCTTCTTCTTCCATCTCCCCACCTTCACATTGATTGTCGCTTCATTGTAGTTAGTTTCGTGTCTGTCTCTCTTCATGTCGCGTTTGAGTCAAATCACTTCAGACAGCCCCATGAAGGTAATGCGTAAACGTCGAAGTGTCGTGTCCGTTGTGCCTCAACACGACTGTCGAGTGTGTGGAGCGCGTGCTGAGCACGCGCACTTCGAGGTTCTCGCCTGTCGAGCATGCGCGGCATTCTTTCGTCGGGCTGTGGCACTCAACCGAAAGTATACGTGCCAGCTGAGGGGCGACTGTGTCGTCGATGATCGTTAGTGTTTCGTAGTTTTCCACTAGAATGACTGAATCTGACAATATTTTTGCAGATTTTCGGAACATGTGCCGAGCTTGCCGCCTGCAGAAATGCCTCGACGTGGGAATGTCTATGTCAGGTTAGCTTTTTGGAAGACAATTTGTCAAGTGAACTGCAGCAGTGCAACGGTACCGCGAACTAAACGCCGAGAAGAGTAACTCACGGAAGAATAAAATCGAGGTAAACTTCCCCTCTCATATCGCCATTTTGTTAGGCTATAGAGACATCGTTGGCGCGTCTTCAGACCGCCTACGAACGACTGAAGAGCTGCCGCCGAGCTGTCTATCATGGAGGAAAGCCCTTTGAACAGGTTTCTCTCTCAAGATATAAAGAGCTTGCTTCAGAAGTTCCAGCCGAAGCCGATGACCTACCTCGATTTGAACCAAATGCAGACCATTGAACTCAGTTTAGTGGCCGATTTTACTCGAAAAGCATTTGATGAGTGCGAGACGATTACGCCGGAGCAAATGGCAAGCTGGTTTAAAACGACCAAAATAGAACGATTTAGGAGAATCTCTACAAGCATTTCTTTCCGCATTTCATGATTTGGGAAAGCGCTTACTTCACTTATTTGTCTGGACAAACAGAGTACATGATTGAACAATGTGGAAACTATGCCGATCTTCAACACACAAAGACTTTCTTTGCTGAAGAGAAGAAGGGCGAGGCCGTCGACTTTGTCAGAAAGTGCGCGTTTACAAGACTACAAAGTTGCTTTCAGAGTAACATCCAAAGTGCATCCAGCGACGGTCAACAGCTTGATTAATCCCATGAATAAATGCCAAATGGACGAGACGGAGTTTCTCTTTATTACAGCCTTAGTACTCTGGTCGGCGGGTGAGTCTCGGTTGAAGTGGGCACATTGTTTGTTACCTTGACAGGAGTCGAAGGAGCGTCAGCGGAGACCGAAGAAGTGGCCGGTGGTATTCGAGCTCAACTAATGGCCGAAATGTTGACTTACTTGAAAACAACGAGGAAATTGAAAAATGCCGCTTTGCGATTATCAGAGCTGGTGTTACTAATCCCAGCACTTCAGCTGGTTGTTCGAAGCGTTCAAGAAGGCATCGAGATGAGTGTCATGCTCAAAACTTTTCCACCTTTCACACATGTTTATGAAGTTATGAACGCTAAGTTTTGAAGACTTCAATGCTCGATTGAAAATCTCTCCTGTGATGCATTCTCACGCAGTGCTCTCTATGCCGAAGATGTGCCTTTCAACAATTCGACGATAAACTGACTTGTAATATTAGTTGCGCAAGAACTTGCAAGTTTGGAATCGTTCCTTTTGTCGTGCCCACTCGTAGTCAGCGAGTTGGGAAATTCTACTGTCATCTGTTTGAGCCTTCCGGCCTGGCATCACAGAGAGAGGGGATTTTATTCTACGACCACTTACGAGACGTTGTACGAGAGGCTCGAGAATAGCTTGGCACATGCGATTTTTGACTTTTTGTGCTGAGTATGAGGTCTAGACCAACTTTTTGCGTAGATAAACGACTATGTCGCTGAAGCACGTGTATTCCGTATTTTTGTCGCTGGAGCACACTTCGAGTGCACGGCGCACTCAAATTTGCTAGTTTGTTTCGTTGGTCTAAGAGGCTATAGACGGCAGCCAGAGTACATACGTGAGGGTTCACTGCTCGAGCCTGTCAAGCTCTCAGCCACTCTCAACGAAGCAACTGCACGTTTCAAGGGAGATGTTTGGGGTCTGAGTCTGTCCATGGTTTGTATGCTTTCACAAGAAAAATTTGCTCAATGATCAGACCGATTTCCTGCCTATTATAAACTGTGAAGAAGGAGGAAGAGGGGGGGGGGGGGATTTCCGGAAAGACTATGTCGACTCTGTGCGGAGACTTATATCAGTGAGGATGCATTCGCTAGCGCCGCCTTATGTTTTCGAGTAATTTTTTCGTGAAGACAGAAAGATGTTGCAGAGAAAAAGTTACTTACGGACACCCTGCAATTTTCAAGAGCACAATTTTGAGTCCGCAGGTCTTTGCAGCGTCGACGGAGAGCATCGGCTGCAAAAAAAGGAGCAACATGAGGACGCAGAGTTCAGGTCGCCACACATGTTGAAACGAGGGAAATGCAATCATCACCTTTGCAGCCTCGTGCAGAACATGATGGGAATGTCAAACGATGCATTAGCTTCGAGAGCAACGCTAATATGTCTCGAGTGTGACTTGTTCATGCAACTCTTCATCAAGTTAGTCATTGACAGCAGCGAGCCAGGATGCAGAAGGGACACATTAGAACATGCGTCTAATGATGGGCGAAGAGCTATTTATCGAGAGGGACCACGACACCTTCTTAACTATTAAAGCAAGTATTGGCTTGCTCTATAGCTGACTAGCGTTTACTCTAAGGCGATTGAAATGAAATTGAGGGTGAACCGATTGAAGAAAATGCAAGAATTGCAGTTTACTCTAAGGCTATTGGGCAAAGAACACAAGGCAGCTAACAAGACCGGACCTGTCTCTGGCTGCTATCAAGTACCCATTGGCGGTAAACATGTCTCTGGCTGCTAACAAGTACCTGTTGGCGGTGGACCTGTCTCTGGCTGCTAACAAGTACCTGTTGGCAGTGGACCTGTCTCTGGCTGCTAACAAGTACCTGTTGGCGGAGGACCTGTCTCTGGCTGCTAACAAGTACCTGTTGGCGGAGGACCTGTCTCTGGCTGCTAACAAGTACCTGTTGGCAGTGGACCTGTCTCTGGCTGCTATCAAGTACCCATTGGCGGTAAACATGTCTCTGGCTGCTAACAAGTACCTGTTGGCGGTGGACCTGTCTCTGGCTGCTAACAAGTACCTGTTGGCAGTGGACCTGTCTCTGGCTGCTAACAAGTACCCATTGGCGGTGGACCTGTCTCAGGCTGCTAACAAGTACCTGTTGGCGGAGGACCTGTCTCTGGCTGCTAACAAGTACCTGTTGGCAGTGGACCTGTCTCTGGCTGCTAACAAGTACCTGTTGGCAGTGGACCTGTCTCTGGCTGCTAACAAGTACCCATTGGCGGTGGACCTGTCTCAGGCTGCTAACAAGTACCTGTTGGCGGAGGACCTGTCTCTGGCTGCTAACAAGTACCTGTTGGCAGTGGACCTGTCTCTGGCTGCTA
>JAQIXL010003569.1:0-10093 GCA_034700245.1 Poikilolaimus oxycercus
GGTTCACAGAGCGAAATTCACGATCGATGTCGTTACAGTAAGATTGTCGATAGGGGAGAGGGGAGAAGGGAGGAGAGAGGATCCCAGACGTCTCGAAGCAGAGAATGACGACGGAAAGCCGCACGCTGAAGCGCTTCAGCAAAAAAGAAGCCATGCAGAGAGGAAACGTGGAGTGAAAGAGACTCAGGAAGATTCAGACTACTCTCCTGGACCGCATCGAAACCAACAAGACCTTGAGAGCGAATGAAGATGCGGTCAAACAGCGACACCATCGTCAAAGACTAACGTGAGCAATATGTACCTTCACTGATCTTCCGAGCCAGAATTGTAACGCTTGTTTTCTCCTAACACATGAACCCTTTTTGAAACAGAGATTTGTTTTTTGAAGAAGGGGCATGTCGCATCTAATCCGCTCAATGCTTTGATTGTTTGTGCTGAGATGAAGTGAAAGAAAACAAGGAGCCCGCCAACTCGAGCAAATGCTCTGGTGATGAAACCGTTGCTCAACAAAGTAATGAGACAATTTTCTTTTTTTGGGTCGTTGTCGTAATCGTTCCCTCTTCCACTAGCATCTCCCAGCAACAGCGGCATGCTTGTTTCCACAAGCTTCTTTCACTTCTCCCTGAAATCCGTTTCGCTGCATTTAGTTGAGGACTTGGCTCAAAACAGTCTCTAATCGAGAAACAATTGTACAATAAATACAGTACGTCGCCATATGGTCCCCTGTTTCTCGGCTTCATCATATTGCTTCAAGATTGCGCCGTGTTCAATCAGCTCCACGAAGGTCTGCTTGTGTATTTCTGCCCAAAGAAGAATCGTGAGAGTGATTTTGCAGTGTAATAGAACTCGTCCACGTCAAACTGTCATGCTTGTTTTCGAGTGGCACATCAACTCTTTTTGAAACAGATATCTAGTTTTTGGTGAAGCGACTTGTTGAATCTTATCCGACCAACACTTGCTTGCCTAATGAATTGGTAATCAAGCAATGCGCCCACGGAGTACATGGGGCAGCGATGAAACTGATGGCCAACAACGCAACGATTTTCATCCGGGGTTTTCGCACAGAACCCTCCGCATTGATAGAATTCGCACTATTTGAATTCGTCGCGGCACAAAACCGTCGGAATGTCTTCGAAGTTGTGAGATTTTGCCGCTCAATAATGTGCGTGGATTGCGCGACGGAACTTTCTACGCTTTTCAGAATTTCCTGAAACTTCGAAGTCGTTGGAAGACTTTTGGACGTTTCATCTGACCAAGTCGGCACAATGTTGTGCCAATGGATAGCGATGCAGGAGTTTAGAACGTGAAGAGTTGTCCCAATGTTTCAAGTGCTCATTATTTCAACGAGATGACTTCTCAAGAGTTCGTTGGACGTCATACGCGGTCTCAAATTTTGCGAATATGTTCAACTTGCCCGTCGGAGTGAGATCTGCGTTTCACGAACTCCATACATATCCGAGCAGCAGCGACGAATTCAATCGCTGCAGAAGCTCCAGGGGACAAATCTGATTGTGAGAAGAAAATCGTTTCACTGCGTTTTTGGTCATCAGTTTCATCGCCGCCTCATGTACTCCGGGGGCGCATCGCTTGATTACCAATTCACGAGGCGGCGGGTACAAACAAGTGCTGAACTGATTAGCTGCGGCATGTCACTTCATCAAAAATCAGATCTCTGTTTCAAAAAGACTTTATGTGTCACTCGAAAACAAACATGACAATTCAGAATGAGGAAGTCTCACAGTTGGATTTTGCTAATGCTTTCGCAGTTTGACTGCCTCTTCAATTGTCTCAAGATCTCGGTGGTTTGATGCGGTCCATGAGTGTGAACCAAGAAGCCGTTTGAATCTTTCCGGAGTCCCTTTCAATCCACGTTTCCTCTCTGCATGGATTCTCTTTTGTTGAAGCGCTTCAACGTGCAACTTTCCCGCGTCATTCTATCCTTCGAGACGTCTGGGATCCCCTTCTCCTCCCTTCTCCAGACGAGTCGTGCACATCGATGAGGAGACCACTTGGGCCACGTCCTGAAGCGAAAATCTCTATGAGAGAGGACGTGCAAAGAGTTGCGAATAGTAAAGCGTTAGAGGGGTAAACAGCGTGACCAAACCAGGGGCGGTCAATGTCTCGAGGCTCAAGCAAAAGACCTTAGAGAAAGGGACATACCAAGAGGACGTTATTTGGAGGTTTAAACAGTAAGGAACGTACAAGGAATTCCCTCTCAAAAAACACAAGCATGACCTGGCAGAACATGTTACATTCAGTATCCTTAGGCGCAGTATCTAGTGAATTCCCAAGCGTATTCAACTTCAAATGACGATTTATTGGAGAAACCGTGACCAGCCGTCTAGTCAAACATAAAAGCGCCCAACTCTACACCCAAGTGTGTTGAAAGCGAATACTTTAGCAATGGATAGAGGCGCTTCTCTCTTGAAGAGCGAGTAATGAATCCTTGTGAGCAGGAATGCTGTTGAAACGAAAGTGTTCAAGAACTGGTTCGGCCATCGACGAAACAATCAACGCTCGCACGAACTGGATGAAATCCTGAAACGATGAAACTGATAGCCGAAAGCAAAGGTGCTTTCCTGTTGACTTTTGACCTTGATCTTGTCTGATTGGCATATGCATGCGTGCTTTGATGATAAGAAGTTTCTGAAACGGAGGTCTCATTTTGATTCCATCTTCACTTCAGACTTCTTCAGTCAGGATGACGAGTCGGTTTCAACCGCTTCTAAAAAGGAAGGCCAATCAACGACGAACAATGGGATCCACTAGTGGCGACTGGATGATGTAAACTTTCTCACATTGAAGCATTCAACTCCCAGTTCACCCTCGTCGACATCAGAACCGACTTCTGCTACGCCACAGCGATTCTATTGCTTGCTCTTTTATTGAGTTGCCAGTGGTTCCATTGTCTGGAATGCTTCTGCTGAACAAGGATGCCAATTTGAAACCGAAATCTGATTTACAGAAGTCACACGAAATCAAGTCAAAACAAATAACAGTAAATGCAATAGCGGTGAAACACAAGAGTGCCTTGCCATTGAAGGCAAATGTTTCCAGAAAACGGTCTTGTGACCGAGAACCCCGGCCTAGTCAGCACTAGCACTGGACAAGTCCGGACACAAGCCCGGAAAGTCAGATTTCCAAGCCTCATCCTCCACGTGACCCAGCCAGTGAAACGATGGGAAATCTGGGAATACCAGTAAAATCTTACAACTCTCCGAATGATCGTTGAAGCTTCTAGCATCTCCATTAACAAGTACCTTGAAACCAGCGAGCGACCACAATCAGCAGCATTCGTTCAAAACATACTGACGTTGACTTCAAATGAACGGTTCACCTGTTCTCAACACTTGTTTGTTTCTACATCTGACAGCATTGGAAATCAAGCAGCACAAGAGCAAATGTTGCAGCGGTGAAACCGAAACGCGTAGCAGTTGCTTTTCTTATCCAATGAGGCCTTCTCAGAAGTCTTGAACTTTGTGCAATTCCTACGCGATAGTTACTAGGCACAGAACGAAGCGACGCACTCCGCTAGTCGACGCGCATTCCGACCCGGCTCTTCGGCATGAAACTGCGAGTCCACGGGCATTCCGACTCGCCTCGCGAAAGAACCCGCTCGCTGAAAGAGGGAACTCTGTTAGGCGCACACGCAATCCGCCGATGCAAATCATGAATTTATACTCGTTCAACATTCGGGTCTGTTATCAGTGTTCCCGTCATTGAAGTTGCAATATTGACTGCTTTAGGTGAAGCCGTACTCGGCGGGTTCTAAACCGCTCAAAAAGCGTTTTTAACAATCGGGAATTTGAAAGGCATTTCTCGCACGGATCTCAACTTTTTGCTCCCGGGTTTGCAGCATTTTGATCAACGCTCGATTCTCTACAAGATGTATACAACAGTCCTGGAAAGAAAAACTTTCATTTTTTCTGTGGATTGGGGGAGCTCTTTGGTCCTTACAGAGAACGAGTGTTAAACAATGAAGCCAGCATACGACAGCGCGAAAGAACAGTTGCTTCTGCATGAAACCCGCAGAAAGAGAAATTTGAGCAGTAGTCCAAAGGAAGTAGTTCTGGTTGCGAGAAGATCGTTAAATCATTGCAAAAAGTTGGTTGGATTGCCGTACAACGCAGAAGAAATTATTGTATTGTAATACGGTTCACGTGGACGTGTATTAAAATTGAAAAGATGAAACCGAGAAGCCACAATTCGCTGGCCAATTTTTCATTTCAGCAACTTGAAGCAACGAGAGAGGCGAGAGTCGGCGACGACGAACGAAGAGACACACTGGGCGAGCCGACGGGCATTTCGACCCTTGGCCCAGGGAAAGAGCTGCAAGCAGGGATGTTCATGTTCGTTGTGACGCATGACTGCGGGCCTCAGTGGCGAAACCGAGAGACAACACCGCTTCTCTGATGTGTGGATAATTCCAGCTCGAGATTGCCCTATATACAATAAAATCTTCCTGATACCGAGATCTGGTTTCCCATGAAGTAACTTCGAACCTACATATTCGGCATTTGAAGAAAGGGTTATGCGAGCTTGTTCGTGCAGCAAATTTTAAAAGAGAATCAAGTGCCGAGCCCACAGGAGGAAATGTTGCAAGGGTGAAACCGATGGCCAACAACGCAGTGAGGCTGCTTCTCCTTGAAGTTTGCTCAACTATTGTATGATTGGGTTTGCCATATGTGCTGCTCAGATAGGGAGTTCGTGAAACGGAAGCCTTTATTTCCCTAGAAAAGTCATGGCACGCGCCAGAGAAGATATACTTGTGTAAATATTGTACTTGTGTAAATACTCGCGCATACTTGTGTAAAACTGCAAGGATGAAACCGAGACGCTACAATTCGAAGTACAAATATTCCATTTCAGCAATTTGAATCAATGAGAGAGGCGAGATGTTGACAACGTCGACCTTCACTGCATGCCCGCTCGAAGAAGCACTTGAACCAAAGCTCACCCAAAACACCAAAGAAACTCCAAAGAAGTCGCTTACTTGCAAGAACCAATGCATTCCCAAGCCGATCACTGAACGTGGGAAGTCCTCGTGGAGCCAGGAAGCGGTTTTGGCAAAGGTTAGCCCCAAAGGTCCTGGACCTCATCAAAGCCAACAAAATCTTGAGAGCAAATGAAGACGCGGTCAGGCCACATGATGACATCAAGTAATTGAAGCCCCGAGAAACAGACTGCGGCGATGAAACCGAGAGTAACAACTGGATGAAGCATTTTCTCCTTGATTTTCTTTTGCTTGCTATTTACTGTCCAATCCCATCTAGTGGGTGACTCAGCCTCATTGCCGTGGAAGTCGTGAAACCGGGAACTACAGCGAGTTGATTTGATCTCGATCAATGATTGAACTTGCAAAAAGGACGCCCCTGACAAAAAGGACGCCCCCATCAAGAGAAGCCACAGAGAATGGACCCGCACACTCATGAAGCTGGAACCCAAAAGCGGCTACTTCGAAGCGTATATCGGTCTGGCTCTCTTAATGAATTCCATCCTGCTGTCATCACCCAGCAGTTCTTCAACTTCACTGACAAGATTGCTGTTGAGTGAAACTCTCTTCAGGAACACGATTGGAAGCTTTTGAAGTGGCGTGAACCAAAAGGAGGTGAACTTCGAGAGGATCAATGTACAGCTGTGTCATGCTTATTACAAGAGTCTTGAAACTACTCAGCCACACCATTTCACAACCAACAATGCTTTTGTGCAAAATGGCCATCACAAGTTGAACGCAGACTCTTGGTATTGCAACAATAGCAAGTCCTTGAAACGGAGGTTTGCAAGAGGAAGCCCATCGAGTCATCTTCCCTACCAAACAAAGTCCTAACAAACTTGATCCACTTCTCTTTCCAACACCCAAAAATCCTGAAGCCTTGATTGCAATTGCTGGCAAATTTGGATTGAGCACGAAAAGCAAACAACAGTTCCCAACACGCATCACGCGAATGTACCGAGCGACTGACGCCTGGAAAAGCATACTGCAGCGATGAAACCGAGAGTCTGCAAACTGATCCATAAATGACGCATTTCCGGACATCACAGTAATCACTAGTGATTTTTAAATTGCAGCACCCCCGGTTTAACCACTGAGCGAAACCAATGCTACGATCGATTACTTTGTGCAACACAAATAGACCGTGTTTTTCTCGACAGCTTATTGTCATGCTCGTCGCGCAAAGAATAAAGCCTTTTTGAAACAGAGATCTGGTTTTGGTGAAGTGACCTAATCCGCTAAACATTTGGTTCTTTTGTGATGGTGGAGTGGTGTGAAACAACAAGTGGCTCATCCATAGGAAGCATAACGGCATAGCGTTTTCTTCTCTAACAAGTCGGTCTCAGAATTCTCGAACGTTGTTCAATCCGTAAACGATAGATAGTAAGTTCGTGAAACTGAGGTCCCTTTTTTAGTTGTTGGAGGCCATTAAGTTCTGCCATTGGCAACCGAATACGCATTCTGAACAAGGCACCCATTTGAAACTTCCAAGTCCTCCAGCGCCTGCTCCTTTGCTTCCATAATCTTCCCCTCTCGCCAAGATCTTCCTCGACTCACCAAGCATCGCGGGCCGTCTCGCACTGAATCACAGGAGCTCGAGTCATCCCGTCTCGCCACAACGCCGCCGTCACACCGCCCGCTCGCTGAAAGAATAAAGCAAGGTGACCCTTCGAATGACTAATCAAACAGAAAGGCGTACGTCGATGCAAGATCGAACCGCTCTCGTGTGTTGAACAGATACAAACCTCCTGAAACGGAGATCTCATCGTGAGAAGATTGCCTTCTGCTTCACAGAATTGAATCTTCGCTGAAGTCCCAAAAAATTCTGAGGGCGCCCAGAAGCAATCCAACTTCAGATCCCCTCCTAACACGACATCAGTTGTACAGAAAAACGAAGTACAAGGACAAGAACGACACGAAAAATTCACCACCGTAATGTGAAATGCCTGAAACTGTCTTTCTCGCAGAGTTGATGAGTAGGTTTGATAAAAGATACCCGCTCCGTAAGTTCAATTGCGAAGACGCATGTTGAATCAATGAAACGGTGAAACAAACGGCTCAATAATATAAATTGGCCGCTCATTTTTCCGCGAGTATTGCCGTCCATACAGCAACGAAAGAACTTATAAATCTTTCTGAAACCAAGATGTAATCTTTTTTGTGACATCCCCAAGAAGGCCGACACGAGTGAGTGCCGCCGGTGACCCACAAGCAGGTGCGCCTCCAAAGAAGCCCAAGTCCGATTCGGAACTCCGCGAAGGCTTCCCTCACCAAGAAGGACAAGCGCGTGAGTCATCGGCTGAGAGAGGACGCTCGGCGATGGAAACGCCGTCTTCCACGAATATGACGGCACCGACGCCAGCCTTCAGACACAACTTCCCGGTTTCATCGATTTCACATTTAACTGCGTGTGGAAAGAGTTTGATATCTTGGGCTTGTTTTTTTTTGTAGCGCAAAGTTTTATTCGGATCAAAATGGACTTGCTGTGCATATGTATTGGTAGTTCTCGGTTTCACGACTTCAGCAACTTTTGCTGCACCATCGAGTCGCAATGGATCGCCAGCCTTGCCACTTCTGAAATTCGATAGATGGTTCAAATAGGCAGAATTGAATTTTCGCTGAAATCCCAAAAGCTCTCAGGAGAATTACTTACGAAACCGTAACTATGCAAAACCCTTGAAACCAAAGAATAACAAGCAGAGGTATTGAAGTTCAACGGAATCATTTGTTTTGTCTGCTAATAGAAACAGCTTTCAAACGCATCCCCCTCTTCCGTCTGACTCGTTTAGGTGGGAGCAAGGGCAACTTTCTCGAAGCAGATAATGGCGCGGAATATCGTCGTTTCAGTCTGTATCAATTGAAAAACTCGCTTTTGCAGTATGGATGTCATGCTCTTGAAACAGAGGGGTAATTTTGAGTTGCCAAAAGCAGCATACTACTCTCGTTTCGGTTGCTGACTCAGAGAGTTGTTGTGTGATCGTACTCACCGGGAGCTCCGGGCTGATGTGGAAATGATTCCCCTCGAAGCTGTAGAAATTTTATGAAGCATAAAAGAACAATCGCCTGAAAGGATGAAATTGAACTTCTCAACAAGACAAGACCTCAGGGGTTTTACACGAAACAGATGCAATGCCCACCGAACCCCGAAAACGATGATACAGTATTATGTGAGAGTCTTGAAACATCATTGTTCTTTGAATAATTATCAGAATCACCCCGCGCTTCTCGATGCAAATTCAATGCTGCAACTAGCCATCCCAGCATGTCGAAAGAGAAGCAACGCACAAGGGAAACAACATTGCGTCGATGCAACAAGAACCTTGTCAGGAATGGTCAAAGTTCAAAGTTTCTCGCAATTCAAGGCAGCTTTACAGCTATGGCCTGGCGAGCCAGTGCACCCTGGGCGTGCAGTACGGTCACACAGAATAGGCTGGCAGTTCAAGAAAACATCAGCAAGCGATCGAACTTTACTCGAATAAAGAGCAGTAGTCAAAACGATGAAACCGATAACTATTGTAACAAAGCATGACAGTTCGTTTTCTTCTCTGATTCGAAGTCTCAACCTTAACCGCACCGACCATACCTGCGTGCCGAAGTAATACCAAGTTCTTGAAACATTCATGTGAATTTGAAGAACCTCAAGGATTTTTCGCACTAATAAGACAAAGGAACAAAGGAAGACTTCCAGGAAGGATTCACGTTAGATGCAAGCGCGAAGGTGAAGAAATTGGAAACAGATCTCGTTCCCGGAGATTGCCAGATATGCAATTTGTGAAACGGAGGTGCAGAGACGAAACGTGGTCTGGTCTTGAAACGGAGATCTCATTTTTGACTACGAACCTTCCTCAAAACATCCCAACAAACTTCATTCAATTTCACTTTCAACACTCCACGATCCGCAAGCGTCAATTGGAAATGCGAGTATCCTTTGCTTTTATGGTAGTCGTGAAACAGCGGAATCACGCAATTTTCTCTCGTCGAGAAGAAATTTCACTCACATTGTATGGTTTCCTTCACGCCCTCTGGAAAAGACGCCTTACAGAAGGAATGAATACAACTCTAAAAGAAAAGTGAATATTTGATGGGTGAAACCGCAAAGTTGAGGCTAAAGAGCTTGGCAACACCTCACTTTGAAGCGATCAAAAGTGACGAAATCTCTAAACGCTCAGAAGATGTGTTCGTGTGTGAAATTCATTGGAAAGAACTGTATTGTATTTTGCTGTTTGAAAGCCGTCTTCATCAACCAGGGTTTAATAATGAAAGAAGCGCACAATAGCAATTACAGAAACGATGAAACCGATAGACAATTTGCTGGGCCACCATTCTAAATCGGGATTGCACCCTCAGCAATTCTGCCCAGATAGGAACCACTTGAAACGAAGTCTTCTGTTGACGAAGAATTCCTTCGGTTAAAACAAAGTCTCACAATCAGTGATTTCTCACACGGTCAGTCTCCTGCATCCGAGCAGGTTCAAGTCTAATTGAATCGGGTTGGCCAAGTATAGCATTCGTCTCTGAAGCTAGAGCCTTTCTCGACATACGCGTCGCCATGCACGCCCCTGTTTCACAGCTGCACATATTCCTTCACATCGATCCGTGTTCGATCATCTTCGCTGTGTGAGCTCTTTTGTGTATTTCTATCACCGGGTACGAGTTCATCGAACCATAATCCGCTTCCCACCCAGTTTCACACTGATTCTGAGAAGCGAACGAAGCAACCCGAGAAAGATTTATTTGAAGGGTCGAAACATTAGAGTGAAGTTCTTCTAACAGGCAACAGGATCGCTTGGCCAATTCTCTTTCAATTCGTCACTTACTTGCTGGTTGAATTGAAGGCGGTCTTGAGTTGCGGGACGACTTGGTCACGGGCTATCCAGCTTTGCAAATTGGATCTTCAGTTCTCTGGAAGTGGTGGACAGCTACAAATACCTTGGCATCCACGTGGACCCGAAGTTGACTTTCTGCGAGCACACCAAAGTGACCGTGAGCAGAGTGAGAAGGGCTCTTGGAGTGATGACGAGAGTGATCAGAAAGTGGGCACCAAAGAAAGTCTTCGCAAAGGTCTACAAGACCACCATCGAACCTGTGCTACTCTACGGC
>JAQIXL010003570.1:0-10092 GCA_034700245.1 Poikilolaimus oxycercus
GCTCGGGACTTTGAGCTAGTGGGAATCTGCCACTTTGACGCTTTGCTTGGAAGGACCCGTTCGACGACCTTCTTACACTCCCCCGCATCACTTACTACCTCGAGCTCTACCTTCGTCCCGTGGTAGCCCTCGGCTACATGCCTTTGGCATTGAATCGACTTGCTGTCTTCTATTCCTCGACTCGCTTTGAGAAGGTGGGCGGACATCTGGTTTATGTTGTAGGACAGAAAGAGAGAGAGACAGCTGTTACTATACAAATGAGAATTTTGCCTTTCATAGAGAAAAAAGTTGAGGGTTCAAAAACCAAGAATTATGAGACTCTAACGGTAAAATTATGCAAAAGTGCATTTATTGAAAGAATTGTAAACAGTTTTAGATGTGGGGACCGAAGATGATAATCTCGGTTGTTGTTTTGCAATGGACACTACCGCTCATCCCTCTAGTTATTTACTTCTCAACTCAACAAGCGAATATTTACTTTCATCTTTTGCCGAATGGAATCATGCAGATGGTCGCGGATAAATACTCAACAACGGTAAGTCGCAAATATTGTATTTAGCATAATTTTTTTCTTTCAGCTCGATTTCGGTATTAGCCTTGTTACACACATTCTTTCCATGATTGTTTGTACTACGGCCTATGTGGCTGCTACTGTTTATGCGCAGAAGTACTATTCGGCAGCTCTCAAGGTACATTTGTGCAGAAAATGGAAAACAACGAAAAAATAGAATCGAGACTATGAACTTCGAATGTTGATGGTGGCTATAGTTTCATTTCTCCCTTTGTTGCTCAATGTTATCGTCCTCGTCGTCCGAGTCTACGCGGTGGCCGTCGTCCCCGACGAGCGTCTCTTCATTCTTTTCACAGACGTCAAGTAGGTTTCAGCTTCGCTTCTGTGTGGTCTCGAAATGTTCTCAAAATTGCTAATGAGAGTGTGCATTTGAAATAATTTTGATCTAAGATTATTTCAGAACAAAAAACACGTTTGCAGTTTCTACACCTCGGAAATGATGTCTGATGTGCCGCCGTGGGTGCTGATGACGATGTCGCCGACCTTCCGTCGGGCCGTCCTCGAGTCGTTGCCGGTTTTTCGGCATTGCGCGGGCAAAGTGAAGCCCGTGCCCGCATTGTTGCTCCCGCTTCGAACCAACACTTCCTCGAACGACAAGGCCGTCCAACAAATCTCAACTGTTACGTCCTGACACAGGCCGATTCGTGAGGCCGTTACGACGCTCGCGCTACCTTCAATCGTGTCATAAAAATATTCAGCCTTTTTACATCCTCAAACCAGCCACCATGTCTTACAAGAAAGCTCGCTGTAGCATCGTTCTCAGGCAAAATTTTTCAAAATGAGCAAACAATGTCTGCCTGAGAGCTTGTTGTCGTCATCGAATGGTTTCGCCTTACACGCCAGTCATTTGTGGTGTCTCATTCCGTGCTTCGAGGTTTCCTCAACGACAATTGATTCACCTTCATTCCCTCTAAATAGACGCTTCAATGAGTAACGCCCTGACATTTGAAGACTAGAACAAATTCTTCCACCTTCAAAGCACACTTCCATTTCCCTTCTCAACGAGGTTCCTGTTTGCGTTTCTTGCTCTTCTTCTTGACTTCTCGCATTGTGAAACCGACAGCTCCTGAAACCAACCGGGAGAATACGGCGACTGTTACGATTCGACGCAGTGCAATTCCGGGTTTCATTGCGATAATGGCTATCGTTCTCTTCTCGATCATGTGCCTGGATGCTGTGTGTTAGTCGCTTCTGCTTGACTTCGATAAGTAGTTTTAAGCGTTGAGTGGAGATGCCTCGCTGGGCATGCCTCGCCCTGCTTCTGGCATTCGTCATTTGGAGGACAGCGTCGTGGCCGTGCGATGAAGTGCACATCCCATGCGTTAGGGACGACGAATGCCCCAGATGGCTGGTACTGCGACTACAACTTTTTTGTTGAGAATTCGGATTTTCCCGACGAAGGCGTCACAATCTCGGACCATTATGGCGGATGTTGCGAGTATGTCTTCCTATAATACCGACACAAAAAAAAATTAAGACCATATCAGCCACCGCCGCTCGGAAAGACAGTCCTCGATAAGTAAGGCACTCTGCAGCGTGAGTCAGACAAAACGAATAAAACTGCAAAACTCGTACTTTTCACACTTTAAAGGCAATGTGGCTTACTTGAAGTTATTGTTTCAACATCACCGACAAGCCTTGAAAATTTGTCTTTTTTATATTTTATTACACATGAAAAGGCCGAATTGGGGGCTAAAAACGGTGCTGTTCAAGAAGTTTTCTTTTGATTTGCAAGAGCCCACCGAACCAAAACGGAAGTCAAACAATTGCTTGTTGCCATCATTTCATGACATTGACTAGATCTTCATAAATTCCAGCATCACACCGACAGCCTTCAGAATCGAAGCTACTCCTGTCGTATCAGCGTCTCTTGAGATGTTTCTTCTTCACTACGCATGTCTCGCATTGCTTCTCGTTACAATGTGTGAGGCTGATTGCGAGTATGGCGAGTGCTATTACTCCTTTCAATGCCCGCCGAGATTCTACTGCGACAACGACTGGGTAGTCCTCGTTGACAGTTCCACTTACTATCCGGGCGATGGCGTCACTGTAGGAGAACATAATGAAGGGTGTTGCCAGTTTGTTTTCTAGACTCTTTGCTAGCCTTGTTTCAGGCCAGGACCACCGCCACCAGTTGAGACGGCTTCAAACCTTGTCAAGTAAACTTGTGAAACGGATCTATCTAATCTGCGGACGGCCATCGAATAAAATTGAAAACTAGCTCATTGTAAAGTGTTTTGGGCAATCCAAGAGGGTAGCTGATACATGGCAGACTAAGGAAGAGAAGAAAGACCACGGATCGCGCTGCCCGAGACATTAAGACGGAGAAACAAGATTGAGCCGAGAAATTGTTCAAGCGGGAAATCAACTTGAGAAATGAAATGACGTCGACAAGCTTCTTTTTTTTTAAATTTAAAATTTGCCTGACACCAACATTTATACAGACAAAGCCTTCCTTCACTTCTTCTACAACGCCCCTTCGCCTGCTTCTATTTCAGCTGCTTGCTTTCACGATTTGTATGGCTGACAGGTCATGCGATGGGCCGGGAGAATAAGCCGATTTGATTGTTCTTGGTGAACGTTTCGCTTGGGCTAAACTTGGACAAGTGGGAGACTGGACGCCGGAGTGCATTTACTCCGATGAGACACTTAAAATGAAGAAATGGTTCCACGCCTCCAGGCTCTCAAGCACACGTTGCTTCCCTGCCGTCGCATTCGCTGAAGACGTTTCCTCGTCTGAATTCGCGCCTTTCTTCGTTCGTTTAGCCAAATTTGCCATTCGGAATAATCGATTCTCAAATGATGACCCCTCGTGTCGACAAGCCCGCAACGTTTTTGGCGTTTTTGAGACCGATAACAGAGCGCGAGAGCGCCCACGTCATGATGGGAATTTCCCACGTTTAACCTCAATGCAGTTTGGGGAGACCGAACGGATTCAAAACCCGCCAACATCCCATCCACTCCCCCTCCTCCTCAGCTTAAGAGAGGAATAGTCAAGGGATTGCCAAAAAACATGTGTAGAAATTGCGAAGGTGCAAAAGCTGCGAGTTCTAAGTAATCTCGAATTTCTGACACGAGTCAGCCTTCTCAACCTTGGCTTGGCGTGTTCCACGGTTCTTTCCAATGTTACGATTCTGCTCTGTAAACGTACAGAGCTCGACGATGATAGGGACCATGAAGTTCTGGAAAAGTGTGTGAGAGCCGAACACCCCGTCGACGCTCTCCTCTCGCGCCTGGTCGTCTCTATCAGCCGGCCGTCTCCTCGCCCCGCCGGCTTGCCGCCACCGGGCTTCGCCTCTAGCCAATAAAACTGTCACGACAGTGTGATGAGCAGCTCTTCCCTTTCTATTTTCCTCCCCTCTCCCCTGCCGACGGCCTTCCTTTTCCTAAACCTTTAATTCTGTCTAGTAGCAGATGAATCTTCACAAGAGCTTCAAAATGTGCCGCCACTCTAGTGCAGTCTTTCCGCGTCAGCCTGTTCCTTTCGATGCTTCGATCTCATTTGTCCTAGACGTTTCTTCCAACGCCTTCTCTCTATTCTTTGCTGATTCAGGCAGCGTCAAAACGTTGTTAGTGACATGGGCATCAATTGATACCGTAAGCACTTACGATGCAGCTGGCGAGAAGGAACAACACAAGAAGAGCTGACACCTTCATGGCTCGCTACTGAGGATCCGCTGGTGTGCCTCGGCTTTTATAGGCGTACCGTATGTAGGGTCTGTTATCACCAGAATTTTCATGACGCCAATAGGCTCCGGGTATTCACTCCCTAATTTTCCGGCACTTCTCGAAAAGGTCTACCTCCTTCCAACTTCTACGATGCTTTTTGTGACTTCAGCTAGCTTCAACAGATGCTTTCTTGTTTGTGACGCTCACTCTCTATGGACGGCAGGCGATTCGTCGGTTCTGCTTGAAATCCAACACTTGAAGATCACTGGAAGAAACGATTATTTGAAAGCTAAAAGGTTCATTTGCCTTCAAAATTCTTCAGGATCCTCATTTCAGATTTTCTTTGAAATTGAATCAATTGACTTTCAGAGTGACCGGTGAATGGGCTACAATGTGCTTCGCAGCGTGCGAATGTGGCATGTGGTGGCGTGGTCGCGTCTCTCGGAAGAGCGAGACAGAGAGCGAGAAGGAGAGGAAAGTCCAGGAAAGATACGGCGTCGACCTTTTGGCTGGCTGAGTGACAAGTCCACGAAGGTCGACTAATTACTCAACGACGGCACCCCTTTGAAGCCGTCGTGTCTAGGTGAAGAAAGACTTGATGATGTTTGATTTATGGCAGGAGTTCAGAGTGTGACCACGGCAAGCACTGGCCAATCTTTGGGGTCGGCTGCAAGAGCGAGCAAGTCGACGCGATGATTCAGTCGCCGCTGCAAGAAGGCGCGGCCGTCGCCACCCTGTCTCCTCGCATGGTCAGGCGCTCCAGCTTACAAGACTCTACAACGTACACGATGCCTTCCCCTGGGAACAGAGGAACAGATGCCAAAAATGACTACTGCACAAGTTGGAATAAAACTAGAGTCTGGTCGTCTTCCAGCCTTTTCCAGTCACTTGTTTTCTTATCACATCAAGCACCAGCCGGAAGAAACTCACCCGTCGTCCTCGTTCTCTTCAACTCTCTCTCTCTCCCCCCCCCCCCTCTCTCTTTCTCTTTCTCTTCCATTTGATTACCCAAGCCAGCGAAGGTTGCGTGATTACTATAGCTATATCCAAATAGATTTCTTCCATCGAAGAAACTCAGGAAGAAGGTCACAAACACACGCATTGCGTGCAGGAAGTTTGAAGTAAAAACATGTAATGTCAGCAACTGCGCTCCGGCCTACAAGGCACGCCTTCCGGAGCTGGTGTATACGATCTGCGGTTCATTCAGTTTGAATTGTAAGCTGGCGGATAGGGTCACTTTCAAGTTGCTGGCAGATTTTCAAGGTAATGACTCCAGAAGAGTGCACCAACGGTACTGAATATTATGAGTACTTGTTCCGTCGCTTCAACTGGTATTCGACTCTTCGCCCAGTCTGGGTCGTCTACTTTACTATTTACTCTGTCATCTTGCTCTTTGCGGTGCTCGGAAACTCCTTGGTTTTTCAAGCTATCTTTCGGACGCCGTAGGCCTTCTCTTCAAACAATCAATTCGAGCTAATTCAGATCTCTGCGAACGCCGACAAACGTTTTTTGTGCTTCGATGGCGGTCACTGACGTACTGAGTTGCTTGGTTGGTGCGATGAGCGTTTTACAAGACCTTCATGTACGCTGGGTGATCCCAGATTTTTTCTGTAGTGCGGTGTGCTTCACGGTGGGACTCAGCATCTGTTCTCAAATTCACAGGATGTCTTTGCTTTATGTAGTACGAACTCTTTGAGTTTGATAGCTATCGAGCGTTTCCGGTTAACCGTTTTCCCGCATCGTCAACCTTGCTCAATCAAGGAGGCTTTTGGACTTCTTGGAGTAAGTTTGCCCCCTTTCCCTTGTCCAGGGCCTTTGAGCTATTCTTGTCGATTTAGGTGATCTATGCGTATTCTCTCGCCTCATTTCTGCCTAGTTTCTGGCTAACATCAATTGCCTGGTCAAACACGATGTGCGCCTTCACATGCCGAATGGATCTCAATGTGCATGCTACCTTCGCCATTCCCTACACATTTTACATCATCATAATTGAGTATTTTGCCCCAATTTCAAGTAAGGCTGGGCTTGAACCTTGTGTGGGTCAAGTGCTAGAGCCGAATAGAGGCAGTTGGAGATGCTGCTGTTTCGGATCTCTAACCATTGTCCCCACGTCATCGATCTTGCCCGGGTCCAAGAAGTACCGAACGATTCGGCCCGAGCCGCTCTCCGACTGCCTTTATCACGACCCTCAAGCCGATATCCCATACAAGGTTCACCTACTTTCAGTTATGGCGTTTTGCTACTCATCAATAAGCCTTATCATACGTCGTGTAAGTTCGCAAATCGTTTCAAAAGTGCACTTTAGTCAGCTGAACTGATTAGTACGGCAGCAACTCGCCAAAGGGTAGGGGATGAAAGACGGATAAGAACAGCTTGTTTTAGCGCCTAGCAGCGTCGGAAGCCCATCGGCATATGAATCGCATCTTCCTAGCCATGATAGCCTGCTTCGTGATTTGGTTCGAAGTCGCGAGATCTAAAGTGCAAGAGCAAGTTTTCAGTTGGTCAGTCTTAGTAATTTACGCGATTGGGCTCTACACCGACTGGTTCCCATTGGTCATTCAGAAACAGTCCCTCCTCTTTCATGCCACAGGAAATACGTTCGCCATGCTCTCAACAGTAACTTTAAACGCTTCAAACGCTAGCTTTTCATGCGGTAAATCCTTGGTTATATATAGCGTTGAGTTCGCAAATGAGGACGGCGATTTACGAATTGCTGCCTACACGCGTTTCGCAAGTTTTGAGAGCTTCGAAGAGAACCACTACGGCGATGGTTACCACGGCCTCGACTTCAGGCACCACTTAGAGGGATGTGGAATGATTGTTGAAGAGAGTTTGGCCTGGCGCGGCTAAATCAATAAAGACTCTCCCGAATGAGGCCTCTTATCACTTGACAGCGGCGAGGAAAACGAAGAGGACCTACGCGCCCGAACATTAACTTCACCAGCAGACAAGAAAAATCCCTCACGAAGATACTCTTCAATAGCCCAGAATGGATTGAGAGGAAGTCAATAACCGAGGGCTAAAGGCGTGGGAAGATCGGTCTTAAGAAGAAATGCGCCGCTGTCAACCCTCAGCGTTATCAGGCCGCGGCAAGGCAAGCTGAGGAAATCGGGCGACGGGCTCGCGCTCACCCACGACGCCTAGTGAGTGGAGGCTCGGACCCGCGCTCGAAGCGCGCGCTAGGTCTCGACTAACCCCCGACCCTTTACTGATAAGGGCCGGGTCACGTTCGGCGACGCCGCGCGCCCCTCGACCCGTTCTTCACGTGTCTTTGATAGTGATACGCGTTTGTGGTGCCGAAGATTGACCCCGCATCCATGTATCATTCGCTTATCAACGAACGAAGAAGAAGGGGTAGAGAAGGAGGAGGATTTCCTCGAGGTTGACGATTCTGGAGAACGTTAAAAGAGCAGTTCAATGCTGATGAAACGTAGGTCTACATTGCAGTTGTTCGTAAAGTCGACACAACTGCTCATCGCATCATTTCAATGACGCTTGTGAGAGTTGATAGAGATTCTAGCTTCCCACACAGACAGCCTTCAGAATTGAAGCCCTTAGTGTTGAGTTAAGATGCATCGATGTGCGTATCTCGCTCTGCTTCTCGCATTCGTCATTTGGAGGACTGAGTCGTGCGAATACGGCGCCTGCTACACGTCCGATGATTGCAGCGCGCACTTCCACTGTGACAACGGCTGGCTCGTCGACGATTCCGATTTTCCCGACGAAGGCGTCACAATCTCCGATCATGTACCCGGATGCTGCCAGTATGTCTTCGTGTAAAAGACTCTCAGTTCAGACCCGGACCTGCACCACCGGAAAACCTCTTCAAGTGACAGACTGCGAGTGCGGAACGCTCAATGAATAAAACTGAAAAGATAAATCTCGTTAGCACGGTATAGTGCGTCTTTTTTCTCCCGTTGTGTGACATCATTGACTGGGCTTGGAAACATTCTCCACTCGAATGGCGTCACAAAGCTACTCATGATGAAATTCCTCTTTCGTCGTTTTTAATCGCTTCTATGGTGTCTTTCTTTCTTGCACTCAAGACTTGTGAGACTAGAGAGCCTTGGAATTTGCCTGAACTAGATAAACGCGGACAATTTGTCGATAGCATCATTTCTGTGACGTAGACAAGTTCTTGATAAAGTCGACCTTCGCACAGACAGAAGGCTTCACAATTGAAGAGCTGCGATGCGTCTCTGTTCATTTCTCGCACTGCTTCTCGCCTTCGCGATGTCAAAGGCTCAATGTGAGTATGGTGACTGTTGGATGTCCGCGGACTGTCCGGCGGGATTCCATTGCGATAACGGCTGGTTCATTGAAGAATCCGATTTCCCCGACGAAGGCGTCACAGTCTCAGATCATGTTCCCGGATGTTGCCAGTTTGTCTTACAACACTCTTTTCACTTTCCGTTTCAGACCAGGAGCCCCACCGCCAGGCAGGACGGATAGAAGCCCCGTTCAGTGACGGATTCTGAAACCGGAGAGTAATAAATGGAAATAAATAAAATTGGAAGTTTTGTTGCACCTTTAAGAAACGACAATTCCTCTCATAATCGGGGGAGCACGGGAAATCGACTTCAAAAATGAAATGACGTCGACAAGATCTAAAAAAATTTAAAATTCGCAAGACGTTTGTTCCGACAAAGACTTCTTTTACTCCTGTACAATGCCGCTTCGCCTATTTCTGCTTCCACTGCTTGCTTTCATGATTTGTATGGCTGACACGTCATGCGATGGGCCGGGAGAATACGTCGATTGCTACGACTCGGAAAATTGTGACCCCGGATACCACTGCGACAACGGCTATCTCGTTGAGAATTCAGATTTTCCCGACGATGGCGTCACTGTTGGAGATCACCCTTCCGGCTGCTGTGTGTTCGTTTCTTCTAGACTCTTCTTTCACAAGCACATTCAGAGCTGGACCACCAGATGAGACGGCAACAAAGAAGAGCCCCCTCTACGGTGGATGGTAAACACGGAATCCACCTAAACTGAGAAACCCCTAACGAATAAAACCTGCAAAAATTTCGTTGCTAGAGTGCAACCTTAATCACGGGGTCTGTACCCAGAATCATTCCCCCGAGCTGACACTCTGACCCAATGTGACACTCCAGAAAAGTGCTAATTAACATGGTCGTCTGTGAGTAATACAGCGTGTACCATGACCATCGCTGACTTGGCGTCCACTAAAATTGTTGTTCGCCTCGCCTCCATGGCCATCGCTGACTTTGCGCCGTGTCATTTTGTTCCGGCTCTTCAAACGGTATCGCTGAGCAGTGGTTAAACGGGGGGTGTTCAGTCAAAAAATTGCGGAAGGGTCGGTTTTACTAAAAGTTGCCCTGCGGGGCCGGAAAGCGGAAGGGTCGGTTCTACTAGACGTTTTCCGGGGACAGAAGGGTCGGTTCTACTAGGCTATTGGTGGGTTTCTCATGTGGGCCTCTAATTTTGAGTCTTTGAAAAGGTCTCTATAGAGCGCTTTGAGAGAGAAAGACAACGCAAGTCACGGCCGTCTTTAGATCCAGAATGGAGGATCGAAAGTACATCGATTGAGCATTTCACACACCTCCCCGCTTGTCCTTTTGAGCGGATTAGAAACCGTTGTCACATCTGTTCAATCGTCGTTGGACAACAGCAGAAGCTGCTAGAAACACGCTGGAGAGAAATCTACGCGTGAAGATAGGTCATTTGCCTTCGACTGGCGTCAAAAATGTCTGAAGACCCCTGAACACCCCTGGATTCTGAATTCTAATCATCGAATCTCAGCAACCAAGAATACCATTCGATAGCAAATTTCATGCTCTTTCCAGCGAATCCCCCTGTTGGGGGGGGGGGTCGGAACGCGTTAAAAA
>JAQIXL010003571.1:0-10090 GCA_034700245.1 Poikilolaimus oxycercus
CGCGGCACGGGCGGCGCCCTCGTGCTCGCCATCTACGACGAGATCCAGAAGTTCCTCTGAAGTCCAGCCACAAGAAGGTCTCCGCCACACGCTCAGCCCCCCTGCCTGTGTCGATAAACATGGCTAGAAATGTGTTTTTGTGCATGGGACATCACAGTTTATTCATCGGCTAACCTTCAAAATCAAAGGGAGGAAAGGTGTCACTATCGGGGGAATGCTCACTTCTAACTCGTCCATCGAAGCTGTTGCTGTATAAATGAGGATGATCGAATGTTCGAGAACCATTCAGAACGACGAGGCTTGATGATGTCTTGAACAACTGCGGCGCAGGTTCTCTTCTCATGAGTCCACGTGGACCAAAGGAGAAGTGAGACGACGGTGCTGGTGCAAGGTCCGCTGTCTGATAGACTCGAGGAGGTTGAGGGGGCACTCGGAGGAGAACTCGAGGAGGCTGAGGTGGCACTCGGGGGAGTCCGAAGAAGTGCGGGTCTCCTGAAGGTGGCTTGATAGTTGGCTTTTTATTGCTGGTCTTGGCTTTCAACTTCTGAATGAAAAGGACCTGTTGACCGCCCTGTTGAACAAGGGAAACTTGGCGTTCTTTGCGCTTCTTGAGCCTTTGCGACGCGTTGTAGGCAATTCTCGTGTTGCGATTGTGGGAGGTTTGCTCTTTCATCCGCGCGGCTCTGTCAAGATTCTCGAGAGTGTTCGTGGTTCTTCTACGGAGGCCGTATTTGCCTTCATGGGATCCGCTTGAAGAGCTGGCTGAAGACCCTGGCTCTTCTTTTGGAGGAGGAATTGCAGAAGAAAGAGCTTGCAAATTCGGCATCATATCCTTCGAGCTGCTAGGCAAATGAACAAAGTTTGTCGAAGGCTGATGCGACGAAGTCTTCGAGTCGTAACCTTCTTCTTCAAAAGCGGCGTCCTCTGAAAAGTGTGCCTCCAAGCTAGTTCCAGGCTTGAGATCCTCGGGCTTTTCCACAAGAAGCTCGTACTTCTTCTTCTTCGGCTTCTTTGGGTAGATGGGAGGAGCGAGCTTGTTGATGACACGTCTCTTTGTCTGCTCACGAATGTGGTTCTTCTCGTACTGAAAATTGTGTTGAATGGAAGAGGCGTACCGTGTCAAGACATTCACATTCTT
This sequence comes from Poikilolaimus oxycercus, assembly GCA_034700245.1. Classification (NCBI taxonomy): domain Eukaryota; kingdom Metazoa; phylum Nematoda; class Chromadorea; order Rhabditida; family Rhabditidae; genus Poikilolaimus; species Poikilolaimus oxycercus. Next base: position 1,139 of record JAQIXL010003571.1, read on the forward strand.
CTTCATCAAGAAAAGACTTCAATCGATTCTCCAGGAAAATGTCCATGTCGGCGTCGTTGGCGTTGTTCCTACGCAATGTTACTCTTTTATCTCTCTTACCCTTTGAGTTCTTTCGCTTCTCCAGAAAGAAGAAAGGAGAAGCGAGCAATTAGCAACTCGGGCAGAGCTCGGCCTCCACAAGTGTGAAGACGATTCGGATCTTCCATGATTCGACCGTTGACGACTTTTCTGAAACATCATCGTTGATTTGAAGAAGAGTACTCACATTCGAACGGGAGTCTTTGCTTTCTGCTGCCAAGTGTTCTTTGGCTTGTCATTGTTGCAATGCATGCAGCTGCAAGAAGAAAGAATACTTTGGAAGGAGAAATTACCGATAGACATCGTAGTTCTTCCTCGGGGGTTCTCTGTACCAATGACAAACGACTTTCGGATCACCACGAAAGGGCGTTTGAAGGACGGATAATGCACCCTGAGCGTTTCTTGAGCAACATCAAAGCAAAATTACCGTGTTAGTGGATGGAACAAACTTGCAGGGACCGAAGTCTGTTTGTGGTGAAGTTGAGGTTTCTTCCGATAGAGTTTCTTCTGTCGGCTCATCGGTTGACATTTGTCTGTAGCAAACTAAAATCGATATTGAAGTGCTTGAAGAGCCATGTGTTAATGAACTGCTAACTTGACCCGGATTGTGACCTTGAAGACTTTGCTGTGAGATACTCATGCGGAGAGGAAACAACTCCATCGACACTAATTTCAAAGACGTGACAATGACTTTATCAATAAAGCATTCAATTGACTTTGTAGAAAGTGAAATTGCCAGATCCAAAACGTTCCAAGTCTTTTGGGCGAATTTGTGCTGTCTGGTGATAATCACTGAGAGGTTGAAAGCTTTCCGTGGCGAGATGGATCTTCTTGATGAATCTCTTTTCAACAGGAACATAACAAACTCGCTTGGGGGAAGGCCTTGAACTCTTCTTGGAGAAATCCTCATCGTTTGCACGAATTTCATTGAGTGGTCGTTTGGAAAGAATTCCTCGAAGGACGGAGTGAGAATCAGTTAAAGGCTTCGACTCCGAGATCTCGTTGCTCCTTGCTGGTGAGAGACAAGTTGATCGTGGAGACTGAGATGGCAGTGGAGGATGACGATCACGACTAGGGCTTGCTGGAAAAGATGGATGACTTGTAGACTGTGGAATATCTCCGGCAGTCCAATTGAGTTTGCTTGTCTCAGAACATTCTTGCATTGACGCCTGGTTCTGTGCCAATGAAGATTCTTGAATTTCATCCTCGTCGTCGGAAATGAGAATTAAGGGAATGATTTTCGGCTGAAGGAAATAGTCCTCTCTGTTGAAGTCTTCTGGCTTCTTCTGATTCACTCCAATAGAAGGTGATTGAAAGGTGGCCACTAGAGGTGTCGAAATAACTGGTTCAACGAAATACTCGTCGTCATCAAAATCAAGGACATCCTTTGATTCCGAGAGAGAGGTGCCTGTCTCAGTCTTCAACACTGGAGGCGGCTCGAGGATCTTGATGTCATCGTCGTTGTTATCTTCGAATTTTCGACGTTCTTCAGGTTGTGCAATGGGAACTGAAGGAGTGATTTTGTTTTCGTGTTGAGAAGCAATGGCAGGCGACCATCCGAGAAAACTCTTAGAGCTTGTTGCTGTTGACCGGCTTTTTCTTTGCGGTTCTAAAACTGAAAAACTCGAGACGATCTCGAACCTTGCTTCCATTTCATGGTACTAAGTCTCTTGATACAAGTTTCCATAGTCCTCGCAGTTACTTTGTCTTTCTCGTGCTAAAAGAAGATCTAGGGAGGAATTCTTCTCACTCACCTGCTTCAGTCTTCGATATTCATTTTCATCGAGGAGCGACGTTAACCTCGATGCAAGACATTCTTCGAGATTCCCTCCTTTCCTACATCGAGAACTAAATAAGTGTGCATCGAGAGTAGGCAACAGACGCTTTTACTTTTGCTTCTTGAATGAGGAGACGGGAGAAGCGTTCCACAAGAACGTCTGTCAGAAGTCGGCCAGAGCATCGATGGCCACGACACGGATCGTCCAGAATTCGATCATTGACCACGCGACTAAAATGTTATTGTATGTGATGCAGACAAAGTTACATTATTGGCGTCTTCGCTAGCAAAGAATTATAACGTTTCATCGAATCGCAATTTCCGCATCTTAAGGACAGATGAATTTCTGAGAGAAAGAAGTACCTGTAAACAACTTCATCCTGCTGCCCGGCTTTACCCGGAGCCTTAGTCCACCGATAGAGAACTGTTGGATCTTCGCCATGAGAAGTTTCGAGAACTGTCAAGGCTCCCTGAAGAAGTAAAGGAATCAAATGGCGAGGTCTTACAGTTTTTGCAGAGGGAACAAATTTGCAAGGGCCATAGTCAGCGCGTGGGGCTGACATCCGGGGATCAGGGAGGTCAGGGGTCGACTAAACAAAAAAGTGCGCGCGAAAGGCAGACACAGAGGAAGTTCTAAACAGTCGAATCGATTGGGATTATATGGGCGGGATTATCCAAAGGATTGAGAGGATGCCTATACTCACGGCCCACTAGGTCACGTAGAAGAGTCTAGTTTGTCTCAGAAGTGTTAACAAGTCGGCAACTTCAAAGTTGGCCTCGCATGTCTTCATTTTTTGGTTGCAAGGAATTCGAACAGCCACAAACCTTGACATTGAATTCTTAGCCGATAAAACCATTTTTGATGAAACAGAAAAGAAGCGTCGACAAACATTCGTGTAGACGAGGCATGGTTTGAAGCCTTGAAAACTTGAAAGGCGTAGAAGGCTAAACGTAGCCTGTATGACGGATTGGACGGACTCTCAAATTCTTCTGACAACGCTCTTTTTTCACGAAGTCTGGCCATGCCCAAACGACAATACAGTATGTATAAGAAAAATATTTATCAAGCAAGAAAATGGAATTCACTGATATAGAAGTCTCCAAACATCGGGAATTGAGAGCTCGGATGCTTGTCCGTTGGCAAGTTTCTCCTGAAGAACTTGTGGATTTGTTGGAGGATCGGTGGGAGGATGACCATTCGATCCTCGAGAAGTGTTTGTCGTCTTCTTACTACCGCCAGCTGAAGAAGTTTTCTTTCGAACCACAAGAATTCTCTTGACTTTCTTTGGCTCTAGTCTTGTCGTTGAACTCGATGGCCGTTGTTCCTCTGGTATCTGGCCCTGGCCTAAATGAAACACAGACGTTACATTGTCGTTGGCCATAGTGATTGGTCCATGTTTTTGTTGGCGCTTGAGATATTCTCCGAGAGGCATGTCAAAAGTTGTATCTGGTGGTCTTGAATTTCCTACGATGGCCGGTTGAAGGAGAGTGTTGTATTCAGAATTGGAAAAGAATGGGCTGAATGGAGTGATGCGGGACTGAGAGCTTGTCGCTTCTTCTGCTTCTTGTGTGAAAGATGGCCGAACTATTGGAGTGTGAGATTGACTAGCAGGCTTTCTCCACTGGTTGCCCGACTTCTTCAAGATTGATGGAAAACTAACATGTCCGGAAACACGGTGGTACCCCGAATCTCGAGCTTGCTTCACTGAATGAGGAGGAGTGAATGGTTGTGTTCTCTTGAGAACCTTTTCTGGTCGATTCTGATGCTCTTCGAGTTGACCACTCACAGCTGAAAGGAGTTGCTGACGATAAGGAGAGTTGCCAATGAAGCCGCTCCAGTCAAACATCTGACTCGAGGGAACGGAATAATTTTGAATGGGAACTGTCCTGCAGGGAGAAGTCTCTACCTGAGCTTCAGTTTCAGCTTGAATAGGCCTCGCGATGCTGGACTGCTGTGATGGACTGCTTGAAGAAGTCCCGAAAAGTGAAAATCGCTTGCTCGATTTCTTGCTGATGGGTCTTTGAGGCAATTTTTCTTCATCGGTAGCACCACCTAGGATTTCGTCAGCGAAAACTTTCAACTCCTCGAGAATTTTCTGCTTTTCTAGAACGCTATCGTCCGTGGGTGTAGATGGGATAATCGGCGAAGAGACTATAGACGCTTTCGGTTGCACAATTGCGGGTTGAACTTTATCTTGGACTTCATTTATTTGCGGCTCGTTCTCTTCATCGAGAAATTCAGCGTCTCCTGACACTTCGACGATATCTGTTTCAATGACTTCTTCACTGGATGATCTTCTTGTGGAATTTGAAACTTGATCCTCGCTCGCCTTGACATCAGTTGTATCCAATGGAGTAGAATCCACTTGAACCTCTTCCACAACATTGGCATTCATCACAGCGATTGTTTCCGGTTGTGAGTCGTCAATAACCACAGGGGTGGCTGGTGTAGCCGATGCCGCATTCATCGCTTTGCCACTACTCTCAGACTCTTCCTCTGGAGGTCTTGAGGGTTCCGAAACTGCTTGTACAGGCACCTCTTCCAATATTTCAATGTCGGAATCTTCTTCGTTGTTTTCTTCATGTTTGGGCGGAGGGGTTATTTCCGCTGAATCAATTACTTGTATGCTATCGGAAGGCTCTTGATTGTGAGACTCCCTTTGAAAAACTTGGATGTCCGTTAAAATTTCAATCTCCGAGTTATCGAGCCTGCAATCCCGGTCTTCACTTGTTGTCGCCGCCACTATAGCTGCTGAAGAGACCGGCCCTGTCGAAGTCACCTCAGGCAACACAACGTTCTCCGAAATAGCAGCATTGTTCTTCTTGCTCTCGCAGTTCGATGATTGTTTCACAGGTTCATCCTCGCAGATAATTATTTCATCGTCTTCGACGTCCGCTGAAGGAGCCAGAAAATAGTCCTTCTTCTTGAAATTATTCGGCGACTTGCGCTTGCTTTTAGACCTTCGAGTCCGTGCTTTTCTTGCTTTCTGCAAATAAAAGCGATGAGAAAAGGGAAAGTAAACCTTTTGAGTTGGAGTGACGTAAATAATTTGGCAGTCGTCATCGCTGGAAGTCGGCATCTGTTGGAGGAGAAGGAAGCTTTATGCCGCTAGCAAGCAGAAAATCAATAAGACGAAAATGGAACACTGTAAGAAGTGCTAATAAGAGGATTCGCATGTGATATGTTGACCTTCTGCCACTACAGTCTCGGTATTAATTTTTTTGGGAAAATCGCTATTCTCAATTATTTCATGTTTTTATTCACTCTAGAAGCAATGCACTACATCAATATACAACATGACGGTTCGAAGAGTAAAAGCATCATCATTCATAATTGTTCTTGTTTGATCATTTTCATGAGTTCGAATGAAGTTTTTCCACGACGAGAGCGACGAGGCACGGGCTGTGGAGACGGGGGAGGGGCTGGAGGCTCCACAGGAGATGGTGTTGTTGGTTGCACAGCTTCGACAACCGGCATCTGCGCGTTGGCGGACTTCTTCGTCGGGATCACCCTAGCCAAGGGAGAAGAGCGACGTTTCTGCCTCGATCTTGGAGTCTCTGGCGGTTCGACAAAAGGCCTTTGAAGGGAGCTGCTGCTGGCCTCCTCCACTCGAGGCGTCTCATTTGGATCGAAAGGCTCAGGCGTTGGACTCAGTTCGCCTTCTTCACGCTCTGTGCTGACGTTGACTCGCCTCTTTCTGCGAGAGAATCGCGGTGTTTGACTCGCTTGTGTCACGACGTGTGAAGCGTTTTGCTGCCTCTGACTAGGAATTGGCTCTGGAGAAATGAAAGGGAAGAAAAGAATGAAAACCTCTAGAGACTCTGCGAACAACTCCCAGGATTTCGACGTCGGAGTCGTCGTCTGGCTGAGGAATCGCTTCAGGCTCCATGAAGTACTCCTCATCGTTGAATTCCACACCATCTTCGGAGGCGTCGCTTAGCTGAAAATCCGAGAATCCTCTTTATAGATCTCGTCTTAGTACATCAATGATGTCTGTCGTTTGAGTTCCTTGCTCTTGAACATGCGGAGGTGAAGCCGGCACGGCCACTCTCGGAGCAGGAGCTTTCCTCGGTTTTGAGGCAATCGAAGTCGGTGGCTGTTTCGCAGCTGTGGGGTTTCGAGTTCGACGCGGTCGTCGGCCTGCAACACTATTAGAGCCTTTACGACGAAGCTTACCAGAACTGGCAGCGACCTCCTCCTCGTTGTTCTGTTCTTGTTCGAGTGGAGCAGGGACTGTCTGTGTTGCCTACGAAAGTCATTCAAATGGCATGCTGCAAACCATTTGTTGATGATCGATAGCTGGCGCAGTCTCGTTCTCTCGTCTTGGCTTCGATGAACGTGTTCGTGAAGGGGGAGCCGGTGCACGTGGCTCTTCGACCTGCCAGTGACGAAGAGTGTGATATACGACGGACGTTTTGTCCTCCTGGAAAATACTTTGACTTTGGTGATCAAAAAAAACCTCATCAAGGTGCTTCACTTCGTCCATCTCACGAATGAAGGCGCTTTGTTCTTCGAGAAATGCAGACATCGAGAAGCCTTCTTGGGCACTAAAGCTGTTTCGGTTTGAAACGAAGATGAGAAGAACCTTTGTTCAACAAGCTTGATGGTGATGATTCGAGCGATCCGCGTTGCGAGAATTTCCACATAGAGACGAGCCTCACAAACGTGGCTTCCTCGTGGATTGCTCGGGTCGTCCAGCAATCGACCATTTGCAACTCGCCTGAAATGCATTTTTTACGGTTAAGATTCGAGCTCACAAAGTGGGTATTGCATCCTTGCGACGATCTCGTGTTGCGCTGTTGCAGAAGGAACATCTAAAGTGAGCCGATAATAATGTTTGACAGATTGACTTTACCGATAAACCTCCCAATTCGTGGCCTTGTAGGCTCGATTCCAGAGATAAACCCGCTTTGGATCATTGGGACATCGAGTTTCCAGAACTTTTACCTCGTCCTAGAAAGACTTCCGAAATCTTTCAACAACTCACGCGAAAGCAAGACGATACAAAATTCGAAGGCCCGAAATCGATGCCGAGAGGTTCATTTCGAGCTCTGCTCTGTCTTGGAGCAGGAGCCTTCTTTGTTGGAGCTTTTGGAGGAATCGTTTTCTTCACTACAGCTTTAGAAGCTGGCGGTTTTGAACGAGAGCGAACTGGTTGTAATACTTCGGGTGCTTCTGGTACTAATGCTGAAAGAAAATTTAAATGGGAATTTCCTTACCACTTGTGAAGGATTTCTTGAGACTTATCTTGAGCCTCTTCTGACATCTTTCTAGTACAGACGTTCGCACGTCGACTTTTTCTTCCTTGGAGAGTCTGAGGAACTCAGATGATTTGTCCATTAGATGGCCGTGGTCCGCTAGGAAGACGTCCAAGTTGAAGCATGGTCGTTTCCTAAAGGGAAAAGAGTTTGCATTTTTCGATTCAACAAACTTTGAAAGCTCGTTGGCAGCCATGATAGTGAGGCGGTAGAATCGAGCAGAGAGGACGTCGACATAAACGCGTGGTTGACAGAAATGAACAGCCTTGCTGGGATCATCCAAGAGCTTTCCATCGTGAATCCGTCTGAAAGAGGAAGACAAGTGAAGAAATTGGGCTACTTACATTTTCGGAGCATTTTTACGCCAAGCCGGATGAGATTTGTCGTCGCATCCCGTGCATCTGAAGCATTGGAACATGAGATTTCAATATTAATTCTCGCTTACATATACTGATCGTAATTTTTGTTCGAGCTTTTCTTTGACCAATGATGCACGTACTTGAAGTCGTCTCCCCAGTCTGTCTCAAGGAGTGTCACTTCGCCCTAAAATGTTTTCAATACTCAGAGAAGAGACGTACCGTTGCACTAGAAGCGACAAAGTTGCAGAAGCCAAAGTCCGCTGCTTGAGGCTCAGGCAACCGTCGACTACGACGACCCATTCGTCTGTGAAGAAGGGCAAGAGAAGTCAGATTAGGTTCAGCGGGAAAAGAATGAAGGCTGAGGAAGGAAAGGAAAAAGTGCTAACTGTCGTCGGAACTGTCGCACTTTTGCTGGTGCAAACTGGTTCAAGACATCCAATGTTAGTGTGAAATGACGAGGCTACAAATGTGAACTTCAAGAGTGCTGATTTTATCTAAACTCTAGGTAAAAACAAAACGCTTCAACTAAAAGAGACAACGGCAAGCATGATCTCGACGTTCTAATTGTTCTTCTACAAAACGTCTGAATATCTCATAGTATTGTAGATGCTGAGTCTTCGTGAAACGCGTCAATAGAGTCATGCGAAAGCGGAATCGGATTCACGAAGTAGTCCTCTTCTGTAATCTCCAGCTCCTTCTCTATTAACTCGACGTCGGGTGCCAGCGGCGTCAGAGTCTTGTCACCAGATGTTCGAGTAAAATAAGAATGAATCTGAAAAGTTGACGGAACTCTTACAGTTCACCTTGCGACTACAATCTTGTTTCTTCTTCAACTTCTTCGACAATGAACACAGATCTTTGGATGATCTCTTGTTTGTTCCGTCCTCAGTCAAATCACCTTTCGAACGTTTCACGACGGTGTATGATGTCATTCTTTTGGTTTGCAAGTTCGGACAACAACTTCTAAGGACTTTGTCCGCCACAAATTGTTGATCTTTCTGAAAGAAATTTTATTTGAGAGAACTCAGACCTCTTCGAGGTGCTTGACTCCATCCATTTCCCTTACACGCGAGACCTCTCGCTCAAGAAATTCTGATGTCGACACTCCTTGATGCCTATTTTGTATGCATTGGCACAAAATCGCAAAAACCTCTCTCGATCGGCTTTTCCTAACAACAGTCTGACAATTCTAGCTGCAAGCACGTCGACGTAGAGGCGAGCTTGGCATGAATGAGACCCTCGAGGAGTTAGAGGATCGTCAAGAAAGCGATCATTGGTTACTCGCCTAAACAGTTCGTTAAGCCACAATACAAAGCTTACAGTGTCGGTATGACGTCTTTCCGCTGGAATGCTTTCAAACGACTGCACGATGTACATCTGTAAAAGTATCAAATTTTATGTGCAGCTGTTTCAAACCGATAAATATCGCAGCTCTTCCCGCGATGCCAGCAAAACCATGTCGCGGGGGGGGGGGGGGGG
>JAQIXL010003572.1:0-10090 GCA_034700245.1 Poikilolaimus oxycercus
AGAAACAAACACGCCTACGAACGAATTTCGCACCTCGAAGGTGTCTCCCATTGGACCGAACGTTTTGACTCGCCGTGGACAAAATACGCGAGATCGAAAAATCATGACGCCAGAAATATATTTGCCAGCTACCGTATCCTTGGTTACTGTGGTAATTGCGCTTTTCGCTGAGGGACCAAATTTGACCTACCCTTGAACGTTCTTCATTCATCAATTTTCCTCTCTCAACTTCTTCCCATTCACACCTTCTCCTTCACGGACCTTGAAACACTCTTCCGTGCACTCTCCGAAATCCCTTCATGACCGTAATTTCGTTGTTACGCGACGTCGCCGCCGCGTGCGGAGGCGGCGACTTCTTATACCGAACCCTCTCGCTCCTCCAGGATCCACGCACCTAGACTTTGATCTACACATTTCTCGTAATGTCTTCCCCTCACTTACGGTCAGTCTGCAAGTGCAGGAGAGTGGTCTTGCGGACATCCAGCTGTCATTGAGGACCCCGCGCGCAGCGTGAAAAAAAAACGCTTGAGGTCGCATTTTCCTCTTCCACACGTAGTTCCGTGAGAGAATCTTCTCTCTCCCCCAGGACAGGAAAAAAACTCCCACAAATAGTCTGTAGTTCGAGCGCACTGTGAATTTCGCGATGGGACCCGCCACTCCTCCTCCTCCTTCTCCTCTTCTCGCGCCTCCGCGCCCTCTGACCGCTCATTGACACCCTCTTGAGGCACTTCTTGTTTAGCTCCCCCCTCCACTCCCTTGGCGCGTTTGCGCTAGGCCGAGAAGGCCATCGGCCCTCGCTGCGTCGTCGCCGGCTAACGGAGCCGTTTCCCGTGTGACGCTCGGCCAACGTCGCTCGCAGAGTCTCATCTCTCTTTTTCGCCTAGATTAGCCGGGGGCTTTTCTGATCGCTGCACTATAAGCTGATAGTTCTTGATCTATCAAGAAATTTCTCGATTTTGGTTTTTCAGTGTCTTTTGAAAGTTTTATAAAGTCGACGAAGTCATAACACTCGTTGAAGGCTTGGAATTCAAAGAACACTATAAATTGTTCGTCAGGTACATATGGCTAACGTTTTCACCTACGCATTGACGTCTATTTTGCTGTAGCTGAAGACGACCAATATTTGCCTTATGAAAACTGTTTGAGGGCGAAAAATGCGGGGTACGTGACTCATTTCCGAGGATCGCTTTACGTGGACGCGCTTTTATGCTCATCAAACATAACCGCTTCAATGGGCGTGTAGAACTTCATAGCACTACGCACATTATCTCTTTCGCCGTTCATCTCTTTGCCTGTTCTTCCCCAGACTTTCCTTGTCCCTCCTTCTCTCAAGAAGAAGCAATCATCTCCCCGGGCTCGTATAGTTCCAAGGTCACGTCGTCGTCCGCGGCCACCGCACGTCTGGTCGCATCTCTCGACCCGAGATATCTCGGGCGGACAAGGTCTTCTTCCCTCTCCCCTCCTTTGCCCTACCACCTCTCCCGTCTTTGGCCTACCTCTCCCTTCTCCTCTCCCCATGCATATTCCTTGTTGTTGTCTTGTGGCTGTCGCCGTCGGGCCGTCTCCGGACCTCCGGAGCGACGCCCCCGGACGTCTCCCCTCCAGTCCTACTTCCGAATATCTCAATCTCGGCCCTCTCTTCCTCCTTCTGAAGTCCGTTTGACAAACAAACTATCTTCTCCTTCGTCCACTTCATCTCTTTCGCGGCATCGTTTCGCTCGCTTTCCCTACCGGTCCACCCCGCTTCTTGCGGTTTTGCGAAGAGAGTCTATTTCACCCTTGAGGCAGAAGGGTTACAGAGTTCGATGGAGGTGGCGCTCCTCACTGCTCCAACCACCTCGATTGGCCTCGAAACGGTATGGAATGTGTTGGAAATTGCACGAAGATGAGGTGAAAGAGAGTGGCGTAAGGGGACAGAAGCTTCGTTCATAAAGACAAAGCATCCCCCGCCGCCGCCCGCGCATCTCCACTTGAGGGGGCGGCGAAGGCGGGAGAGTTGCCTCCCTCTCCCCTGAGGGGGAGGAGAGGGGTGGAGACTCTTTGGTGCTTCTTCGTTCCTCCTCTTGCTGAAAGGTGGAGAGAGAGGAAAGCTAGCCGACCTAGTGAAAACTCCCGGCTTAAGTACGGGGTTTAAAAACCCCGATTAATGGCAGAATGCCATTGTCCTGGCTGTACCGGATGTTTTGAGTCAGCGGAGGAGTTGACAACTTTTCTGTATTCGGGTCTTCTACAGGATAATCCGGCTCATACGACGGCTAAGGCGTTGCGAGAAGGCGCTGTTCAACTCACTTCTCTTTCCACTTTGCTGTCCTATCATCGATACTTCTTCCTCTTCAATGATGTCCTTATTATTTCCAAGCAAAAGTAAGTTACAATTGATAAAAATAATTTTTTAAAACAAAAATTCCAGAGGCCCCGGAAGTTTCAAGCTCAAAGAGAAGTTGAAGTTGGAGCATGTCTGGGTGGCGTCCTCGAATACCACGGACTCCTTTCTGGTCGGCTGGCCCGTGAACAATTTTCTCGTTCACTTCAGGTGAGAGAGGAAGGTCCACTCGCTCAGTGAGCAGTCGCACCTCCTTGACGGTGCAAAAATTGTCTCGCATACGTTTCAAGTGGTTGTCCGAGGAGGAAAAGAAGAAAGATTTGCTAGAGAAATTTGCACGTTTCTAAAAAAATCCGATTTTAGGACAAGACAAGAGAGGGATGATTGGTTCAACCTCTTCAACCTTCACGTCAGTCGAAATCTTCGACCTCTTGCCACAACCCTGCCCATGGAGATCAACGTTCGAGGAAGGAAGCAAGTCGGTCTTCCTGTCTTTCTGGGTGATGAAGTCCTCTCTTTAGGTGATTCGAAGGCGCCTAGAGAACGGCAAGAAGGCCGGCGAGCTCGTCGTGGAAACCATCGAAGAGCTCGGATTAGTGGGAAATACGATTTACGAATTGCGATTCGTGCTCGATGACAATGTCGGGAAGGTTAGGCGATCTCCGATTTCACTCATAACACTCTTTGCTGTAGGTCATGCAAGGTCCTGAATGTGTCTATGCTGTGGTTATGGCCGAGATTGAGAAGGCCGGCCACAGATTGAGTGAGAGCCAGAGGGCAGCCTTGGAGACATGTGCCCTGGTTCATCCTCGTCTTGTCCTTTCCGACCTCAACTCGGCTAAGACTGCTTCGCCATTGCACATCGTCAATAGTCTCAGGTATTTTTGCTCTTCGACAAATCTTTTGGAATTTCTCAGAAAGAAAGTCCTCTCACGAACCGACTCGCGTGGGATTTTCGGTCGTGAGCTCGAGGGTTCGACACCGCCGCAGCCAATTCTGACCATCATCGACTATCTGAGAATTCACGGTCTTGAGGTGGAAGGACTGTTTAGGAAGAGTCCAAAGCAGAGCACTTTCAAAGTTTGAGACTTCTTTCTTTGAGACTTTCCTTCCAGGAGCTAAAAGCTGAGCTCGACCGAGGCCTCGTCCCAAACTTCCATCGCTACAATATTCATGTGGTCGCCTCACTGCTCAAAGACTACCTCCGAAGTATTCCGGGTCGAATCCTCTTGAATGGAAACTACGAGTTGTGGATGCGAGAAGTAGTCGATGAGCCGATTCTGGAAAAGAAGCTCGATGCCTGTCGATCACTACTGACTCTTCTACCCTCCTCTCACTCCATCCTTCTCGCCAACCTCCTCAAGCTCCTCACCAGGATCGCTTCTACGCCAGAGTCGAAGATGACTGCCTCTTCGCTATCTGTCTGCTTGGCGCCGTCATTCCTCGAAAGTCGAGGTATGTCTTGTTTCTTACAAGTTTTGGCAATGATGCCGTAAATCAGCCGTAAATCTCAAACAGGCGCAAATTTGTTCAATGAAATCATGAAGGGCCTTTCCAATCAACATTCGGGAGAGAGAGAGCGAGGGGGGAGGCTCCCGAAACTCTTCTTGGAGTGTGGTCTGCTCTGGCGGTGGCGGCGCGAGGGGGGCGCGAAGAGACCCGCCACCTTGGCCCACTTCACAGTCTCCCCCTCCCCTCTCCTCACCGCCGTCGCAGCTCCCGGGCCGATCACGGTCAACACACTCTGGTAGGATTAGGCCAGAGGGGAGACAGTTGAAATATGTTCACGAGGGACAAATTTGTATTCTGTGACACTGTTCACGATCTTCTTCAACATCAGCTTTCAGATGTGATGGAAGATGGCCGAAAGATTCCAGCTCTCGTCGAGTTTCTCATCCTTCATGCAGCTGAAGTTGTACCCGGAGTGACGAGGGATGGCCTGTTCGCCTCCTGTGATGTGAATGCCAACTTTCTGCACGCTCCTCAAACCTCGACCGCCGCTTCATATGCCGATGAGGAGGAGGAAGTGGGATGCTTTGATGAAAACGATGAGGACGAAGAGGAAGAAGAAGACGAGGAAATGCTAGGTGACATGAAGACCGAGGAACCTCCACTCAAACCCCAAGTCCACATCAAGACAACCATCGTCGAAGCGATCTACAAAGAACCTCTGAAACCAAGTTCCTCTCTACGGATTGAAGAAATCAAAGAAGAGAAAGTTGTCGAAGTCGTGAAGAAGCGAGAAAAGTCAGAGGAAAAAGAGCGTCCTGCTTCCGTGGTCGTCCCTATGCCCTTCAAGACCATAGTCAAGCCACCTAGTCCCAAGCGTATTTCTATTGTTGTAAGTTTTCTCTCGTCCTTGAAGTTGTTCAGGATTTGCCCAAAGTCGAGCCGAAGAGGGTCGAGTCTCCAAAAGAGGACGTGTTGGAAATCGTCAAGCGTCTCGAGGCTCAAAGACTTCTTGAGGAGAAACGAAAAGCCGAGGTTTTTTCTTGTTTTCAAAACTTGAACCTGTTTTTAGGAAGCCGAACGTCGCCGAATCGAGGCGGAGAAGAAGCGAGAGGCGGAGGAGGAGCGGGAAAGGGAACGGAAGCGAGCGGAGCAGGAAGCCCTGGAACAGGAGAAGCGCCTACAACTGGCCTTCGAGGTGCGCGCCTTCTTCGACAAACCCGCCCTGCTCGTCCACAAGGAGAGTCTCGAGGTTTTTGCACCCTTTCAAAGAAGGACGAAAACTGATACCGTGCCAGGAAAAAATCGACCTAGCCGAACGGATCGCCCGTCTGCGACATGTGGCTGTGCCTTACGAGAAGCCGGTCGAGGAGGAGGTTTGAGTGGTTCTCTTCGAGGGTGTCAACAATTTCTTCGCTCCAGGTTCCGGAAGATCCACCCGGTCGAGCTATGGACGAAGAGGAATTGACGGATGATGAAGACGCTGTGCCCGCACTTCGACCGATGACTCGTAGGGACTTCGCCAGGTCTCCTCGACACATGCCCAGGTGGGGAGAGAGGACCGGCTTGGGGGAACTGAAGAGCCTCCCTTGCAGATACACTCCACACCTGCAGCGTTCCGCCTCGTTTGCAATGCCCTCGGCTGCAGCCTTGCAGCGAACCGCCTCACTTAGGGTAAATAACAAGTTCTTGAAAAAATAATAAACATTCAGGCTCATAAAACGGAAATCACGGCGCAACAAGCCGAGTCGGTACGTGAATTCGAAGACCGTCAAAGAAAGTGGGACAATGTGCTGACGCGGCGCGACTCGAAAGCTGAAAGGTAAATACTGCAATTCAGTAAATAAAGAGTAAACAACACAACAATAAGTGTCAACAACGAGTTATTTCCAGATGTGTTGGCCTCGGTCAGCTGGAGATCAACTGGTCCGTGCGTCAGCTGAAAGCCCGATTCCAGGACGCCGGCGGGGAAGCGCCGCAGATCCGCACCGACTACCTCAATCCCTGCCTCGATCGACTCATAAATTAATTTTATTTATTTATTTATTTACATTTATTTATCTATGGCTGCATTTTCACGATGTCTTCAACGACAAAGTCTTTCCTCATGCCCTGAAACGATCCCGTAGTTCTTGAAGATTGCTCCCTCAGTTGTGCTTCCTCCTCAGTCTCGTCTTTCTCATGCAAGCAAGTGCAATGAAGAGTTTCCAGCTAAGAGTTTATTTGTGCAGCGCCACGCGTAGTCTGCCGACTACGACAAAGATCAACACTTTCACCGAAAACATTTAGCTAGTTGCTCAAATGCCGACGTGGAGGCGAATGCTATTTATTTTTGGGAATTCAAAAGGTTTTACAAAATTTCAGCTGCACATCCTCTTAGAACTCTTTTAACTACAATACAATTCAACAGGTGCGACAGATGCACATTCTGAAATTTCATTTGGTCGCATTCCCAGAAGCGCCA
The DNA here is from genome assembly GCA_034700245.1 of Poikilolaimus oxycercus. NCBI lineage: Eukaryota > Metazoa > Nematoda > Chromadorea > Rhabditida > Rhabditidae > Poikilolaimus > Poikilolaimus oxycercus. Next base: position 6,237 of record JAQIXL010003572.1, read on the forward strand.
TCTTGAACAGGCGGGTCTCTCTGCACACAACATAAAGGCCATTAAAATGTCATTAAAATATTTTCAATCAAAGCAAAGAATATTCTGTGTTGCTATATTTGATTGGAAACGTCGAACGGCGTCATGGCTGCCATGCGGATTTCATCTCCGGGAAGGTGTGTCTCCTGCGAAGAAGCACTCAAAAGCATCTGTTTGTGACGCCGATGAATTACCGCGAAACTAGCTGAGGACGAAGTAGGAATCTGAGAATTTCTTGGAAGCCTTGCTTCAGCTGTCGTCGATGCTCTTTGGAGAGAAAAATAGCCATCAGATTGGCACACGGAGAGTGAAGACACGAGATACTGAGAGCGACATTGAGAAAGTCTGAACTGATTTGGGACTACATAGATACTTCAAAACGAACCTTGTAAATAATATCTGTTCAGTTCGCTCACACTGTAAAGAAAAACGACCACAGGCATGACCAGCAAAACTAGCGGAATCAGCATCTGCAACAAAAAGGAAAAAGCGATAAGAAAAAATTACGAGCAGAAATAAATTTCGAATTGCCACTTTATGTGCGTGACATGTAAGATCGCTCATCAGGTTATTTCGACGATTATATTCAAGGAGGACTATTGTAGCGCCACCGAAAAGACCAGAAAACTGAAAATTAAAAATGATAATTTTCGTCTTTTCAAATGAAATCGGACCAGAATGCTGAAGCCTATGATGTAATTAAAGGGTTGCACGAACAATTCAAAATTTGGCGTCAATGCCTTATGAAATAGAATCAAACCAAAACCATTTTGACTGTTTTCATTCAGCCACGTCTGCGAGTTGTTGTGCCCCTGGAAATTCTTGGTATATTTTTTTTTCGCGGAATTTTGGTAATTATTATACTTTGCAAGAAAACGCACTTACTTGCAGTATGAATTCTCGCAGAAGACTGCCAGTTGTAGCCGCCAACGGGACGCCCAGCGAAGCGACGACTATCGGCAGCGTGTTCCACAAGCAAACTAAAGCCCTGAAGAAAGCCGGTCGCAGCTTCCAAAACGAATCTTTTGGAAGAAACACCTAAAATAGGCTGCTAGGAAAAACTCAAGAACCTGAATTCGATAGAAAAATGTAGACACCGCCGTCGTTGCCATGGACAAAACCGTCCAAATAAGAAGAACTAGTTGAATTTTTGGGGATATGTTCAGCAGCACTGATAGTGGACCTTGCAGTTCAAAGAGTAAATATGGCAGAAATATTGTGATTTCAGATAGCGAAAACCACAGAAGATCGTAAACCAGAGAGACCGTCTGCAAAAAAAGAGATAAAAATCACGAAACAGTTGCTGACCAGAAAAGACAGCAAAAACCAGCGATGCATTTTATAGTCTTGCTGTTGCCTACCAATGCTCAATGCCATGATAAGAGTGTAGGTTAGAACCGCAAAGGCTGACATGAGATGAGTGAAGATTTTTAGTGGAAGAAAGGGACGCCGTTCAAATTGAACACCGGGCGACCAGGCCCAATCCCAATCGCACCAAGATGGACGGTCAATAGACTGACAAAGCATTGACAGAATTCAGTTGGAGAAGCTAACGGCACGAAGGAGACGGACGTTTACATACTTACAATAAACTAGCAGGTGAGGCTTCTCTCAGTTCTATAATTTTCAAACAGGTGGTTCTGAGCCTTCGAGAAAAGGAATCACTCTCCTTTTCTTGAGGAGAAACTACTCGGCAATCGGGACTGACGTTTTCTTTCCTAAATGGAGACTTGTCTGAATTGTGCGCTTTGAAGAAGGCTTTATTTCTTGCAATATTGCTAAAAGCGAGTGGTCGCGTCAAAGCTTGTTGTAACAACAATTCGTTTCTCCTCTGTTGAAAACTGAAGAGGATCCGGTGATGTTCTCAAAAAGAGCTGTCGGTCAACTCTGCTGCAAAGAAAAAAAACCTTGAATTCTTTTGCCGCCGTAAGAACAAATATTTGTGCGCCGTTTTAAAGAGTTGTTTCAGCTGTCGACGATGATCTCTGGGTAACAGAACAGCAATGAGATTAGCAAACGGTGAGTGTAGACATGACACGGCTACTGCCAAATTTAAAAAGTCTAAAAATTTTTTAAAGAAAAGTCATAGGACAACCTTGGGAGTGCGTTTGAACAAGGCCAAGAACATAGATAAGACTGCCAGTTGGAATTACTAGCGTCACCAGTGGCACGAGAATCTGAAAGAACCTAATTCTCACAAGAGAACAAGATGGAAAGAAGGGAAATTGTCCGGAATAGGAACATATGAGCGACGACATCTAAACATGCTTCGCCGGGACGATACCAGAGGCGCTCCAGAGACTCCTTCTGATCCCAGCGAAAAAATGTGTAAGTGAGCATAAACTGACGAGAATGAGAAGATTTCGAATCGCCATCCGATGCGCTTGATACGAAAAATCGCTCATAAGACGCTTCCGACGGTTGTGCTCCAGAATGAAGATAGTGCCACCACCAAAACAGCCGGAGAGCTGCAAAAGAAGCTAATTTCAAAGGATGACAAGACGAACCACAGCGCTGGAAACAATGATAAAGTTAAATGGATGGTTGAGAAATATCTCAAAGTTCGTTACCATAGCGTAATGAAAAATAATTAGGTCGTAGCGCATTGCACTACTCGCGTTTAGCCAGTTCTCACCTTCGTCGCTGTAACCCTGAAAAAGTTTTTTCTTTCAAACACTTTTTGAGTGGAGCCGTAGAGCAACATGCACCTGGAGAATGAAATCGCGGAGTCGTTCGCCCGTTGTCGCTCCATTCGGAACGCCGACTACAGCAACAAATAACGGTAGCGGTACGTTCCATAGCGCAATTAAGGTCCAAAAAAACGTCGGTCGCAATTTCCAAAAAGAGTCCTCGGAAAGAAAAACCTACATAAATCATTAGAATCGCCTGATCGAAAACCTGAAATCGGTAGAAAAATGTTGAAGTGGCCGTCGTCGCCATTAACATGGTGATCGATGCAATTAGGGCTAATTGGACAATCGACGAAATGCCAAGCCACGTCGACAGAAGTCCCCTCAACTCAAAAAGCACATGCGGAGGATAAATGGTAATTTTCGAGAAAGAGAACACCAAAAGATCATAGGCTAGTGAAACCGTCTGGAATTTGTTTCACGCAATTTGAAGCTAACCAAAAAAGAAAGTAGAAACCATCGATATACAGCGGATTCTTTCCTCGTCTTGCCGAAGCTCAAAGCCACGAATACGACATAAGAGATGACAGCAATAATCGACATGAAATGCGTGAAGATTGAGAGTAGAGAAAGACGATGATGCTCGAAGCTGATTCCCGATGGCCATAAGTTCATGTTACACCAAGAGGGAGGATCGTCCGTCTCGCAAATCATTTTTTGAAAAAATGAGTGAAGCACAGCCGGGCGCGTTGTTCAATTCAAGAACAGCTGGTTTAATTTTCAAAGCCGTTGTCAGGCCTCAAAAGTGTGAGAGATAAAATAGCAGCTGCTTGTCTGGCTGCTCTTGTGATGTCGTTTCAAACAAATAAGAAGTGAAAAATGCGACGATGCTGTTCTGTCCTGAGTGCAGGTAAGTCAACAACGACCGAAAACCTTTACGTATGATATTATACACATCAAGGATACTAAATTAATGCGATCTGAAGCTGACAGCGTTTCCAGTTCAATAACAGTTTGGCTCAGAAAACAACCGTCGAAAAAAAGTTGAGCGATCCGATTACCTAGTGATTAGTTTTAGTCACTCTCTTTAGCACGCTATCTTTCTGTAAGAAATCTAAAAGACAAAAACAACTAGTTTTTGCATATCAGTTTTGAAACAAAACTGCGTATCATTTGGCAGTTGTCGTCCAAAAGGATATCACGAAA
>JAQIXL010003573.1:0-10088 GCA_034700245.1 Poikilolaimus oxycercus
TGCAGTTCTTCTCTGATCGTTTAGGCAGCCACTATCAAAGCCTCATCACGGCCAGAACTTTTGAGAATTTGTCTGAGGTGTTAGAAGGACGCAAATGGATTATTGTAACAGCTGACGCAAGTGAACTTTTTAAAACTCCCATTGACTTATTCCAGACAATAGTCAATCAGAGACACTTTTTGGCCGTCAACGTCGCCAGCAATACCTGTCAAGAGCGTTACTTGAATCGATTGTTCAAGTAACTAGAGAAGTGGAATCTGACGGTTGTGAGGGTTGGTGGTTGGGACTAATTTTGCGGCCTTTCACTCCTTTACATCACCCCTGCAACTTCGAGACAGCAAGCAGAAGAACCACAAATCGCTGAGAGCTTCCTTCTCGTAGAGCAGAGCCAACTATTGACCGTCAGTGAACATTTGCGCATTTATATTTGGGTAGGTTCGTAACCGAACCTGACCGATAACCGAAATAACCGGTTATAACCGATTAACCGATTAACCGAAAAACCGATTGGGTTGATTAACCGATTAACCGGTTCACCGATCCCGCCGAAAACCGTGAAAATTTAGACCCATTTTTGTCCTCGAAGACGAAAAAACTATGATGAGAAGCTGAATTTTTGTTCGCAGTCTGTTTCGCAGTCGAAGATGGATCTCAGATTTTGCTGCTCCGTGTCCAGATTTTCCTTTATAAATGGCCCCTTCAAGGATTTTACAATGCGCGCGCTGAAATTGTTGAAAATCATGTAATTATTGACGACATGAGGCTTTGAAGCTTTCAAAATCTCCACTTCAAGCTCTAACCGAAAAACCGATAACCGGTCCTGCTCTATAACCGGTTAACCGATTAACCGTTTAACCGATTTTTTCTAACCGATTGCGAACTCTAGTAGTTTGTCTTCTCGTATGCCCGAATGTTGAGAACAGGTGACTCGAAGGGTCACAACGCGTTGTTGTTTTCACCTTGTCGTTTGTGTCTGTGATTGGCACGTTCTCAAGGTGCAAATCAATGCGCACCTTGAAGTGAGATCTCTCCAGCGATTCGTACCTTCTCGCTATAAAAGAGCCCAGCCCAGACTCTATCTCTCATTGTATCAACGCGTTAGTCGATCTCGCTGTGATTTTGCAGCTTCCAACAGCAGCCGTAATGGGACCTCAACAAGATCCATTGGTTGAGGTAAGTTCAGATGATCCTTTCATACATTTCTTTCTCACTAAATACTGTCACAATTCTATTGCAGAATGCCGGAGAGGACGTTCCCAAAACATTCCAAGAGAAGATGATTCGTCTTTTGACCTTTGTCCTTACAATCCTTGCCGTAAGTCAGCACTACTGGTAAGGGCTAAGTATGTTGTTTCATAAAACTCTTACAGCAGCTCCATTCTGGACTACATGAAAAGAGTGTTGAAGACATTGCCAAGAGACCTTCGGTGAGTGTTTTCGTTTAGTTTCTGAAAACACAATTGCAGCGGCTTGTATCTCTTCCTGTCACTGAAGTCAGAAATCCGCCGACAAATCATTCAGAACAAACCCATTCATCAAATCTTCCTTGACCGTGTTAGTTGACGTCTACACCGCTGCTTTAGGATGTGACAACAAAGGCTCATGAAGATGGTTTCAGGTTCGAGAGCACCCGAGGAAGGAGGCGGTAATCGAGGTAGAGACGAGGAGACGAGTGAACTTCGAGGAACTGAACAACCTCTGCAACCAGTATGCCAACTACTTCCAGGTAGGCTGCAACTGACACCAAACCGGTCTTGGAAACCAAGTGCCTTTATCAAAGCGGAATTTCTGTACTCTATTTTAGTCACTTGGCTTCGAGAATGGCGACGTCGTCTCGCTCTTCATGGAGAACTCGATCGACTTCTTCGCCATCTGGCTCGGTCTCTCTAAGGTGAGAGCTCTCCTATTGCTTTGTTATAAAGTCACCTCCAAGAGAAGATGAGAAGAAATTGTAACTCTCTGTTGTTCAGATCGGTGTTGTGTCCGCCTTCATCAACTCGAATCTCAAACTCGAACCGCTTGCCCACTCGATCAAGGTGGCCAAGTCGCGCGCCGTCATCACGAACAGCGTCCTCTTTCCAAGTTTGCCTCTTGTGCTTGCGTGATAAACAAGTTGTTTAGTGCTTCGCAATGCTCAGAAGGCAAATCTTCTCACAAACGACCAACCAGTCTTCCTGACCGATGCCGAGAAACACGAGGACTCTGAAGTCACTTTGTTGAAAACTCTTCTTGAGGGTGCCTCAACGTCGGAGCCCGATTGCAGGGGCATCAACCTTTTCAGTGAGTCTTCAAATTTTCCCAAGATCTTTCTTGTAGATGTTCTCTGCTACGTCTACACAAGCGGAACAACGGGTAATCCAAAGCCGGCCATTATCAGGCACTTCAGGTTCATCATCTGAAGACTTTCTCAATCGCTTCAGATACTACGTGATCGCCATGTCTTCGGGAAAATCATTTGGCATCACCCCTAAAGACCGTATCTACATCGCGATGCCATTGTATCACACTGCCGCGGGCATCATGGGAATCGGTCAGACGATCGTCCGCGGATCGACATCCGTGATTCGAAAGAAGTTCTCGGCGAGCAACTTCTGGAAGGATTGCGTCGAGTATGAGTGCACCGCCTCGCAGTACATCGGAGAGATTTGCCGGTTTGGCCTTTCTTGATTAGCGCAACTTCGATCTCTAGATACCTCCTTGCTCAGAAGCCCTCCGCTTTGGATCGCCAGCACAAAGTCCACGCGATGTGGGGCAACGGTCTACGCGCTGAGCTTTGGGAAGAGTTTGTCAATCGCTTTGGCATCACCCGAGTTGGTGAGCTCTACGGCAGCACGGAGGGCAATTCCAACCTTGGTGTGTTAGCTCTTTGTTCGTCTATGTTTCAGTAAATACGGACAATCACGTTGGGGCTTGTGGATTTATGTCTATTCTGCCCTTTGTCGAAAAGATCAATCCGATTCGCCTCGTTCAAGTGGACGAAGAAACGGGCGAACTGTTGCGTGACAAGCAAGGCCTTTGCATCCCCTGCCGACCCAGTTCGTTCTGCTTTGAAGGAATGAATCTTTAGGGATGGCGGGCGAGATGGTGGGAACGATTCAGAAGGACAGCAAGCTCATGGCTTTTGACGGCTATGTGAGCCAGGAGGACACACAAAAGAAAGTGATCAGGGATTGCTTCGAGAAAGGAGACCAGGTTAGTAGCGCTTTCCATCCGCTAACACATTCAGGTATTCACGAGTGGTGACATTCTCTACTGGGACGAGCTCGGATATCTTTACTTCAAAGACCGAAGAGGAGACACTTTCAGGTCAGCCTTTCCTTTCCTGAAAAGGAAAACAAGCATGCGTCTTTTTAGATGGAAGGGAGAGAATGTGAGCACGACCGAGGTGGAGGGCATACTGCAGCCGGAGAAGGACGTCGTCGATATCACCGTCTACGGCGTTGAGGTCTGTGGTTTCTCTTGGAAAGAGGTCGTACATGTTGAGATTCCAAAGATGGAGGGTCGAGCTGGAATGGCGGCGGTTGTTCTCGACGAAAACGTCGACGTCGAGGTAGGCTAATTCTCCACTGAAGCGCGTTTAGAATCACATTGCCAAGAGCAATGAGCAAATTGAATCATTTCAGAAATTCCTCGAGAAGGCAGCAAAACGTCTCGTTGCAAACCTAGCAATCTATGCTGTTCCAGTTTTTATCCGACTTGTCAAAGAACTTGAAGCGACTGGTATGGATTTCTATGGAAATAAGCTAGTGCTCTTTGTAGGAACGTATAAGCTGAGAAAGGTGGACCTCCAGAAACAGGGCTTCGATCTCGCCAAGGCGAAGGATGACAAGATCTACTACTACAATGCGGCTCTCAAGGGCTACTCTCTCCTCGACCAGGCCATGTACGACGACATCATCACGGGAAAGTACACTCGACTCTAGTTCTTTTTTTTAAAATTAAAAATTTGACCTCTTTCTACTGTGAATTTCGAAAGGCTTTTCTGTGTCGCCTTCTGGTCGAAGATCTGTCATTTCATGTGAAAACTCTTCCAATCCATCTAGTACGCTGACTCTTGCCGGCATTTGTGATCATAGCTCATATCGCACTTGTGCTGTCTTATATTTGTACAGAAATAAATGGGTGTCCGATGGGCGAAATTAAAACCCAAAATTATGAACGGCTTAACGGCTTCTGTTCTATTTCAGTCATTGATCTAGGTGCAGGCGCACGGGTTGAAGACGGCTGCTGCCCCCCCCCCCCCCTCGTCAAGTGTGGACCTGAGAGACGATCAATGGTGAGGCCATAGGTCACCGAAGCGCCACAGTCGGCGAGAAGAACACGAACCAGCTAGGCCACAAAGGATCTCAAAGACGACACGGAGGCTGACAGAGTGTAGAAACCGTAGGAAGCAGAAAAGTTTTATAGTCCATCCTTGTGTTGAAGCATTTGCTAGAAGTAAGTCTGCAATAAGCCGTTCGTCTGAGAGAACGCCTTCGTTGTGAAGAGAGTGAGGATAATGCGGAAATGGAGATCTATCCTGTACGGGGAACCAAAATAGACGACTCCGACCTGATGCCTGTTGTTCTTCGTGTATGCAATGATCTTCCTAACAGTTTTAGCTTCTGTTCTATTTCAGTCATTGATCTAGGTGCAGGCGCACGGGTTGAAGACGGCTGCTGCCCCCCCCCCCCCCCTCGTCTGATGAGAACGTGCACTCTTAGACAAAGCGTGTCTCTTACAATCAGTCAATCAGTCTCTCACTGGCATCTGGCAAACTACTTCTTTGTTGATTCTTGAGATTTTTTGAAAGTTGTCATCCTTCAGGGTGGACTTGTTTCTGTACAATGCAGAGGATCTATTTCTAAGAGTTTCTTTTTGGCCTATTACAGATCGCTCGCGTAGTTTGTCTTCTGATTTGACCTCTTAGCAGGTCAACAGATCAGATCGTGAAGTGTTATTGTTTTCGCCCGAGACTTTGTCGTTTGTATCCGTGATCCGCACGTCCTTATGAGCGCAAAAGCATTGTGCACTTTGAAGTGGGATCTCTCATATCATTCGCACCATCATCCTATATAAGGTCTCTCGACGCCACTCAATGCTACAGTGTGCTCGACGTTGATGTTGGAAGCCCTTTGCAACATGCAGCCGGACTCAGCAAAGAAGGTTCGTTCATAACTCCCTTTCGAAACATAGATTTGTCCTCAACAATTGCAGAATGCCGGAGGATTTCTTGCTAAAGCGTCGCAGGCGGTCATCATCTACATCCTTGCCTTCATTTTCGCGATCATCTCCATCGGCAGAAACTGCAGGTGCGCGACTATTATTTGGTGAACCTCTCCCAGCTATTCTATTATCAACTACTTGAAGCGGGTGGTGAAGACACTTCCACGAGACCTTCAGTGAGTAGTTCCTTTCAACTGAAAAGAACAATTATAGCGGCTTGCATTTGTTCTTATCAATACAGCATGACATGCACCGGCGTGTCGTTCAGAACAAGCCCCTTCATCACATCTTCCTCCAGCACGTAGGTTGACTTTCGTTCATCAAAGAAGAAAAACGTTTAGGTTCGAGAACATCCAAAGAAAGAGGCGGTGATCGAGATCGAGACGGGTCGACGACTGAACTTCGAAGAACTGAACAACCTCTGCAACCAGTACACCAACTACTTTCAGGTTCGTTTGACAGAGGGACGATTTTTTAAAATCTTCTTTCGATATAAACACAAAAGATTTGCAGTCGCTCGGCTTCGAGAATGGCGATGTGGTCTCACTCTACATGGAAAACTCGATCGACTTCTTCGCCATTTGGCTTGGCCTTTCCAAGGTAAGCAGTTAGAGTTGGTTGTGGCATGACGTCGCTTCCGAGAGAGAACATGAATGAAACCTAATAAGTTAAGAGGATTGTCGATCATTTCGAAAACAAAGAGTACTATCTTGTTCCCTCTTCAGATCGGTGTTGTGTCCGCCTTCATCAACTCGAATCTCAAACTCGAACCGCTTGCTCACTCGATCAAGGTGGCCAAGTCGCGAGCCATAATCACCACCAGCGTTCTCTTACCAAGTTTGCCACATGAATTTTGTTTGAGAGGTACGCGTTTTAGTGCTCCGCAATGCTCACGAGTCGAACAGCCTCGCAGATGACCAACCGGTCTTCCTCACCGACGTAGAGAACCACGAAGACTCGAAAGTCACCTTGTTGAAGAAGTGCATTGAGGCCGCCTCAAAGTCGGAGCCGGTCAGCAAGGGGGTCGACTTCTTCAGTGAGTTTTCTGAGCAGATTTACAAGCTTCCTACAGGTGTTCTATGCTATGTCTATACGAGCGGAACCACTGGGAACCCGAAGCCGGCCATCATCAAGCACTTCAGGTTCTTATTCACTAGTCTCCCAGTAGGTCTCAGGTATTACATGATGGCGATGGGCACTGCCAAGTCGTTTGGTATCTCACCCAACGACCGCGTCTACATCACCATGCCCCTCTATCATTCTGCTGCTGGTATTACGGGAATCGGTCAGACGATATTACTCGGAACGACGACCGTGATTCGCAAGAAGTTCTCGGCGAGCAACTTTTGGAAGGATTGCGTAGAGAATGAATGCACTGCCGCACAATACATTGGAGAGATCTGCAGGTTCGACTTTTTATTCATCTGATTGTGAGAAGCTTTTGTCTTCAGATACCTTCTTGCCCAAAAGCCGTCGGCCTTCGATCGTCAGCACAAGATTCGCTTGATGTGGGGAAATGGCTTGCGGCCCGAGCTTTGGAACGAGTTCGTCAATCGTTTCGGAATCAAGCAAATTGGCGAGCTTTACGGCAGCACCGAGGGGAACTCCAATATTGGTAAGCTTTTGTTGCATTGCAAAAGCATCTTTCAGTTAACATTGACAATCACCCGGGTGCCTGCGGGTTCCTTTCAATTCTTCCTTTCATCAAGAATTTCAATCCGATTCGTCTTGTTAAAGTGGATGAAGAAACTGGCGAGATTGTGCGCGACAAGCGTGGTCTCTGCATTCACTGCCAACCAGGTTCACTCTCTCTCTTTTACAGAATAATATCGTTTAGGAATGATGGGTGAGGTCGTGGCGACGATCAAGAAAGACGACAAATTCATGGCTTTCGACGGCTACTTGAACAAAGAGGACACGCAGAAGAAAGTCATCAGAGATTGTTTCGTCAAGGGAGACCAGGTTAGCAGCGCTTCCTTTTGAAATATATGGGAATTCATAGGTGTTTTCAAGTGGTGACATCCTCTTATGGGACGAGCTCGGATATCTCTTTTTCAAGGATCGTAGGGGAGACACCTTCAGGTCAGTCATTTCTCTCCTAAAACAACCCGAGTTCAGGTGGAAGGGAGAGAATGTGAGCACGACCGAGGTGGAGGGCATCCTGCAGCCGGAGAAGGACGTCGTCGATATCACCGTCTACGGCGTTGAGGTTTGTCGTTTCCTCAGTAGTCAAACTGTTCCACCGTCAGATTACGAAGATGGAGGGTCGAGCTGGAATGGCGGCGGTTGTTCTCGGCGAGAACGTCGACGTCGAGGTAGGCTTGCTGTTGGTTCCTTCAAGGCAGTCCGATGAATAACTTCCTCCTTTTTGAGCGCTTGAGACAAACACGAGTGATTTCAGGAATTTCTCAAGAAGGCCGCCCAGCGATGGACGGCTAACCTCGCCGCCTATGCGGTTCCCGTCTTCATCCGCCTCGTCGGGGAACTCGAAGCCACCGGTGCGATTAGTTTGAAAATTCTTCCTGGACGTTTTAAAACCAGGGTGCCACATTTCAAGACGGCATTAGAAAGGCATGCTATCTCAAAGCGATGTCTTCTTGGGTTAAACACGACAGCGCAATGATTGCAGGGACGTACAAGTTGAGGAAAGTTGACCTTCAGAAGCAGGGCTTCGATCTCGCCAAGGCGAAAAGCGACAAGATTTACTACTACAATGCGGCTGTCAAGGGCTACTCCCTCCTCGATCAATCCATGTACGACGACATCGTTACGGGAAAGTACACACGTCTCTAGTTTGTTAATTCATACCTCCACTTATTCTGTGATTGCGTTTGACAATCGAAAGTTGTATACTCCCTTCTGGTCAAAGATCTTTCATTTCTTTTCAAAACAGTACTGCCCTTTCTAGTACACTGAGTTATGCCAAGATTTGTCATTTTTTTCTGTATTTATGTTGCACAGTGTTTTTGCAGGAATAAAATTGATTTTGATATTGCACTGATGACTTCGTACCAGACGAGCGTGAGAAAGAACAAGAGAAAGAAAGTCTGCGAGAGAGAAAATTACAAGAGAGAAACGACGTCAGCACCACGAACCCCTCTTCTCTGCACGGTCTCCTCCTCCTCTTAGTTTGGGCTTCTGTCGTGCAGGCATTTTGAACGCGACTCTTCTCTTCTTCTCTGGATATCTCAAGGATGTTCCGCTATCTATGCCTGCTTCTTGTTTCTACAGCCATATCTCAATTTGGCGGATATCCAGGCTACTATTACAACTATGGCAATTATGCGCCATACCGCAATGGCAATACGGGCTACTACTGGAACGGTTTCCACGATGACGGCTCCGGCAACGAGCTCATTGGAACACATGAAGCGGGCCTATATCTTCTTTGCAATGGCCACAACTGTCCGGCCAGAGGATGATCATTGCTTTTCTCTATTCATATTCGTATTTATTCCTTTGCATCGGTTTTGTTTTGCACCTTGAAGACCGCGTATAATCTTTGCAGAATGCTCCAGTAATAAAAATTGGCGTTGCACAGCCCATGACTGGAAAGATGAGTTGGACTCTTGTGCGGTCGTCCAAAACCCTCAGGCACCACCAGAAGCGGCAAAACGAGGACAGTTGCACCCAGTAAAGGACAAGAAGAAATACGTGACGATTCGAAAACCTTTGAGCAAATAGCAGCAACACTACCGGCACGTCATGGGGCACAGACGCCGACCAGGGCTCGAGACGATGATTCGTTAATATTAATCCATATCGAAGTTTCGTTTAAACCGCCTAAGAAACCTCGTCTCTCCCATGTGTACCAAACAAAGCTTTCTTCTTCTCTCGATTCTTTGACTTTATCGACGTAGAATAAGCCCTTACAAGGGCAAGATGTTCGCAATTGAAGCCTTCACAAAGCTGTGACTCAACGGAAGAGTAAACCATTGCAAGTTTGTTCTCACTGTTCTCCTTCTCCCTTCTCGTTTCTCGTAAGTTTCTCGTTTCTTCCTTCGGGCGCGCCTGCCTCTTTCTAACGAAAGATTGCTTCAATTGGGCCATTTGGAAATGTAGTACTGAGAAATGTAGTATCCTGGAAATGTAGTACTGCTGGCCTAAAATGTTTTTCGCCTGGCACTGTCTAAAACCAGATTCCGACCCCCCTCACAGGCCCACGACCCCCTGAGGCCCTTTCTGATGTGCGTTTTCAGCCTTTAACTTGGTTTTAGACAGTGTCAGGCGAAAACCATTTTAGGCCAGCAGTACTACATTTCCAGGATACTACATTTCTCAGTACTACATTTCCAGGTTGCCCTTCAATTGTCAACAAAGGCTACTGGACAACAGCGCTGCCAACGAAGGTCTACAATGGCTGCTTCATAACGAAGGCTATCGGCGAAATATTACATGAAATTGAACGGAAAAAGTCACGATCACTGCGACGATGGTAGCCAGGAAAATGGAGGCGCAAACGTCGGGAGTGGCCTTGCAGCATGAGTAGACGGACTCGACGCCAATCCGCACGAAGGACGTCACGATCGACGTTGCTGCATCGAGTGCAAGCTTCGTCGCATATAAAATGGCGATCTTGTCTGAAAACTTCGGATCAGCGTGCTACGACTTTGGCTGGCTAGCGGGTAAAGATTTTAGAATCAGTTGGAATGGTAGCAAGTGCTTACTCGCGATGAGATTGATCATGTTATGGTCCATGTCGGTGCGACCAGTGAGCGTTGGCTCGTATGCCCTGAAAAGCAGGTGTCATTATTCGTTTTCCAATGCAATCCGCGAGAGCAAGCTAAGTGGGAGGAGGGGAGGGGGTGGGGAGTGGGCGGCTCTCTCACAGCTCCGAACTATGGAGTTCGGAGCTGTGAGCAGGGTGGGAAAACAGGCGGGCC
>JAQIXL010003574.1:0-10086 GCA_034700245.1 Poikilolaimus oxycercus
GCATCAACTCGAATTCCGTCAAACTTGGTGTGCTGGTGTGTCTACGGCTGACGTACACGATGGCAGCGAAACCCCCTCCGAAATCGGTGAAAACAGTGCCAAAGTCGAAAAAGTTCAGTAACTTATTTACACCCCCCAATAGAAGTTTGTGTGCCCGACAGCGAATTTATCGCGAACAAGATGAAAAAGATTCTAATAAAGTCGATCCAGTCTCTATGATCAAGGCGCTGTCATGCCTTCCTCGGGAAATCACCAACATTCCAAGGTCTTTAGACGGATTTGCCTCTTGTTGAATCCTGTGCCAATCATTGTTAGTCTGATCACAAGGTCCATGAAGCGTTTCCAGAATGACATCGCGAGTCTCTCTTAGGTCACACATGAATTTGAAAATTTCTCGATGCCCAGCTCGCCATTGCTTTATGAAGGCTTGAATACCCTGAAGGGTTATCTTGTGCGTCACGCCCGATATGTTAATTGTGGCAAGACTCGGTGAAGACAACAAGAAAGAGTCATCAAGATCTACATCTGCTGGAAATTGTTCTAAGTACAGAGTTGGGCCAACGTGAATGCGATGAAAAGTCCTGGGAAGATAGGCAAAGATTGTGCAACTGGTCAAGAGTCCCCCAATGAGGATTTTCAACTCTTCAAGAGAGTCCAAACCTGGAAGATTTGAAAGAATTTCATAAGATGGAGATTCCAATGCAAAGGCTTGTCGAATGGTCAACTTTGAAATGTTTAGAAGAGTAAAGAGTTGCTTCAGCAAGGCAGTGAAAGTTGGATGCTTAAGACGGTCGAGCTTCAGCTCACTACCACAAGCTTCTAAAGCAGCAGCGAGAATGTCTTTTAGAGTGGTTGGTACAGAAACGTTCTTATTGTTGTCCACAAGGTAAAAACGAAGCATTTCTCCATTTGGGCTCAACGAAGAAGAGCAAAACTCGAGCACGCTTCGTTCAATGCAAATCTGCAGGGAAACGCAATTAGTCCTCAGTAACTTGAGGTTGTGGTGAACAAAGCATTGAAGATAACGACATGTTAGTGTGCTTAGAAGAAGACCATCGATAGGAAGAAATTGAAGAATGGAGAGCAGAGGCTCCTCGGGGAGATCCAGCAAGCAGACAGCAGACATCTTAGAGCTGACAACTGACTGAACCAGGTATCGAGCTCGGGAAAGTCTTCAAACTGCTAATTCCAAAGGCCTCTTAGTGCTAATGATCAAAACCCTCGTATCCGTTTATCGTCAAATCTCTCATATCCGCAAGAATTTATTTTGAACATTTAGGTGCAAACGGTTTCAGAGCAGATCCAGAGTTGATGATGAGATTACACTTGTTTCCTCTCTGAGAAATCACGAAAATGCCCAGGTCTTTGGACGGGTCAGTCTCGTGTTGAATCCTGTGCCACACATAGTCTGGTTGACTACATGCTCCGTGGAGGGCTTCAAGAATGACGTTGCGCTCCTCTTCTATATCACACTTGAATTCGAGAATCTCTCGAAGACCCGCTCTCCATTGGTTAATGAAGGTTTGAATGCCTTGTAGAGTCATCTTGTGTTTGACGTCGGTTATATCAATTGTTGTAAGATTCGGCGAAGACAGCAAGAAAGAGTCGTCGAAATCTATCACTGCCGGCCATTGTCCGAAGCCTTGAATGGAGCATATGAATGCGACGAAAAGTCCTTGGAAGATAGGCGAAGGTTGACAAAGCCCGCCAAGATTCGCCAACAATAATTCGCAGTTCTTCAAGCCGGTCCAGATCGGGAAGACTTGCAATAATTTCAGAAGCAGCTGATTCAAAATATCCTAGGAAATTGTCGTCGGCTTTAATCCATTTAACAGGGGCAAGACGAATGCTCAATATTGACACGTTCAATAGGGCAAAGAGTTGTTTCATCAAGGAAGTGAAGGAGGGAAGATTAAGACGGTCAAGCTTCAACCCGCAGCCACGAGTTTCTAGGGAATTCTCGATCAATTCCTTTGTCGTTGTTGGTACAGAAGCATTTTTATTGTTGTCCACAATGTAAAAACGAAGCACTTCTCCATTTGAGCTTGACGAAGAGGAGCAAAACTCGAGAACGCCTCTGTTGATGCATATTTGTAGAGAGACACACTTCGTTTTTAGTAGACTAAGGTTGTGTTGAAGAAAGCGTTGAAGATAGAGACAAGTTAGAGTGCTTAGAAGAAGACCTTCGATTGGGAGAAATTTAAGAATGGACAGCAAGGGCTCCTCAGGCAGATCCAACAAACACACAGCAGACATCTTCATAGGCAAAGGACTATGGGCCGAGCAAAGGAAAGCCGTCAGACTGCTAATTTTAACGGCCTCTTGGTGATAATGATGGAGTTTTGGTCGAACGAGAGCCTCGTGGGAAGGATGAGAACTATTGTAGACGAATTTGGTACGGCCATTCAAGGGAAACACTCACATTCAATGTGTTCTTTGGACCTTGGACTGTTCTGGCAAACCAGGAAGCGCAGACGGCAACATAAAGTTGAAGGAGACCTACGACCGTCTCCAACAAAAACATCTTGTGAGAGACATCGGAACAAAAGAGCGCACTGCTGATTCCATTCTACACCTTCATTACTAACCAGCTAACCAAAAAAAGGATTGTGTTGTTATAATATGCATGTGTCTATTTACGGCTCCAAACAATAGCAATGACGGTTTATTCAAGTCTGGCTGAGGCTGAGAGGCGCCACCGCGTCGTCGTCGTCTCCCGCCGTCGTCTGCGCCGCCTCCTCCCCTTCTCTTCCACTCTCCGCGAGTTTTTTCAATGTCAAAATGCTAAAATTATTTACTGCGGACGTGGTAATGAAAATTCTTCAAGGAAAATTAGATTTGATGATTAGAGAGGTGCGACGCCTCACTGGAGACACACTCAAAAGAAGTTCTTTGGACGAATCCGTCTCGTGGGAAATTTTGTGCCAGACATTGGGGTCCTGAGTGCGCGTCCCATAGCTCCCATGAAGAGCATCGAGAACAACTGTACAAAACTCTTCTAGCTCGCACTTGAATTGGAGAATTTCTCGAAGTCCGACTCGCCATTGGCCGGTGAAAGCTTGAATGCCCTGAAGAGTCATCATATGCACCACGTTGCACATGTCGATTTTGTTGAGAGTCATTGAAGAGAGCAAGAAAGCATCGTCGAGGTCGACTGACGCTCTTAACCTCGAACAGGTCCAGAGATTAATGCGACAAAGAGTGTTGGGAAGATGAGTGAAGATGGGCAAGCTCTCTATCCAGTTTGCATCAAGGCGGCATTGCAACTCTTTAAGAGTGTCGAGATCGGGAAGGCTTGAAAGGATTTCACTAGCCGTCGGTCCAAATTCTCCCCAGAAATCAATTTTGTTTCCGGCCCTCTCGGCTGCGGTGAACCGTCGAATGGTCAACTTGGAAAACGTACTAGAGAAAAGAGTTGCTCGGTCAGTATGGTAAAGTTTGGTAATATGGTGAATTGATGCTTCACCCGTTCGTGCTTTAGCCCACAACCATGAGCTTTTAGAGCAACAACGAGCATTTCCCTAGTCGAAGTTGGTACAGAAACCTTCTTATCACTGTAGATGAGGTGGAAACGAAGGATTTGTCCTTCAGAGTTAGAGGAGGAACGAAGAAATTCGAGCATACCTATACCGATGCAGATTTGCAAAGAGCAATTCGTCCTTAATAGATTGAGATTGTGTTGAACAAGGCGTTGGAGATATCGACAACTTAGAGTGGTGAACAGAAGATCATCGATGGAAAGAAATTGGAGAACTGAAAGAAGAAGCTCCTCGGGCAGATTGAACAAGCACGCAGAAGACATCTGCAAACTCTGCGCTCTGAGTGAAACACACAGAGAAAGTGAGCAATGTAAAATCTCGGAAGTGCTAATTGCAAAAGCGTATAGGGGGTAACAGCCGAGTTTTAATTCAATGTGATGCGACACTCATAGAAGGATGAGAGGTGGACGAAGGAATCCTCTTCCTCTTACTGCAACTTTCCTCTCTTTCTCGACTTTTAGAAATTTTTCATTTCAGCGTGAAACATTTCAGCATCACGAACAACAAAGGAAATCATCACAGATACTCTAGAACCTAGCGGTTGAAGACTGAAGCTCACCATCTCAATTCGAAACTCATAGAATGAAGCCTCGAAGTTTGCACCTTGTGCATTGGAGCTTGCTGGCGTGTAATCATTTTGAGACGAGAAAAAGGGTTACGTAACGAGGGGCTCCTTAATTAGCGCCGGCGATAAGAACGTCAGCAGTGAGAAGTGGAAGGCTTTTACCGCTCTCTTCAAGGTTCCAGGCAAGTGGACGTGTCTTCATTTTTTTCTTCAGAGTTTTCAGCGATGCTCCTCAAACATGGTTTGGAACTGGTAAAGTGGCTCGGAGGAGGCGCTTTTGGTAATGTGTATCTCTGCACGTATGCTTTGAGAGCCTTCACCCTAGAAAACCTTTTAGAAAAGGGTCGACAGAGAAATATGCTGTCAAAGTTGTCGAGCACAAGGGAAATGAGGAAGTACACGCTGCATGGATTCTCAGAGAGGCAGAAATTCTCCGCGAAATAACTGAAGAGATTCTAAAACTGGAAAAGCCCTATACACTCTTTCCCAGATATTATGATCATTGGGTGGACCAGGTATCGTATTTAAAGCCGAACGACTTTTATTTGACCTGTAAAAATTTCCATTTTATTTCTTATAGCCCGACCAGCTGTCAACAACTCTTTATATCCAAATGGAGTTCTGCCACGGGCGGACACTGGATGATGTCTTGTACAATAGGATCGCATATTTCATGGAAACCGCATCTGACTACGATCTCCCACCAATATTTCATTTGTTTGAAGATTTGCTCGAAGGAGTTGCCTTCATTCACGAGATAGGGATTACTCACCGTGATATTAAGCCCGTAAGTTAATTTTTTCAATCGCTCAATTGTTTTAAGGACAATATAATCGTCAAGAGCAATGGAATGGCAAAGCTAATCGATTTTGGTTGTGGCAAAATGACAACGAATACATCGAATTCCGCCTCACCAGGCGTGGGAACAGACTTGTATATGGCTCCGGAAATTTTTGAAAGCAAATATTCCAACAAATGCGACATTTTTAGGTCTGAAGTTTGAAAAATTTTTATGCACATTTTTAGTCTCGGGATTGTTTTCCTCGAAGTACTTAAAAAATGGGAGTATACAAGAAAGCAGAGCGACGAAATTCGGCATGAAATTTATCAGCTGAAAAATGTTCGTTGCTTATTCATTGTCAATCACCAAATTTATGCTCAGAATCGTCAAGCATTGCAAAAGTCGTGTTTTTATGGTCACGAATATACGAGATTTAAAAAACCTCTTGTTAGCTGCGGAATTGCATATCGAGCTACCATTTCCGCGAAGATTATGGCAATGACTTGCGACGAAACCAAACGTCCAACAGCAGGACTATTGCTTCACTTTCCCGGACATAAAGGTAAGAAATCATGGCAGAATCTCTAATGACAAAAACATTGCAGACACAGATTGTGAGAGCTCTGTGCGTGCTGGGTTTTTATTGCGACGAAAATTAGTATCAATTTATCATCGCTATCTTGATTTCAGAAACGAGCCTGTTGGTGCTGATGGCATGCCATGGTTGTGCAACATGGAACCATTCTGGATTCATTCAAGCTATCAAAAATATGACATGAATGTCTTGGTTCAAGCGACAGAAGAGTCAAATAGATTCATAAGAGCTCTTCTATCCGCCCAAGTTAGAAATAGAAGCGATATTATTACTGTGCTATTCGATAACGAGACCAAACTTCTAGAATATAAAAAGGGTCGCAACTTCGATGAGGAGAAATTCAGAAGACGTTGCGTTCAGCTTTTAATGAAAGAAGTCGCCGTGCTGGAATATCTCGAGGCTGACACATTAGTGCTTTTGTTGAGAAATATTTTAAACTTAGACTCTTACTATGAAGCGATACAAATGAACTTTCTTAATCGCCTGAAATTGCTTTTACATGAACGAAGGCAGTGTAACAACCTCCGAGAGAAATCTTTGCCCATGTTGATTGAGCAAGGCGGTGCAGTAGAAGATACGTATCATTATTTGGCCGAAGATATCCAAAACTGCGATGTCGTTGCTCAATTTCTTGAGACTTACATGAAAGTTCGAAAAGAAAGAGAGGAGTGTAACTTGCTAGCCGTTATTTCGACTTGGAGCAAATATGCCGAGGCGATTGTTAATACAAATGATTTTTGCCCCTTTCCTACACCGTTTCACGGAATTGTAGCTAGGGAAATTTTAATGGATTTAGAAACAATGAGATATTCTCTAGAATATAATACCGAAGTTGGCGACAATTCATCTGATTTGAACGAGTATCATTCAAAGGCTGTTGCCCTTATAGGCGTCGCAATCAAATTATTTGAGTGGAGTGAAGCGGACGTGTTTGATCTTCTAAGAGAAGCCTGGAAACATGAAAAAATTCTTCGAAATCGAAGAGGCCAAGCATTAAAAAATACAAGCGAAACTGATTTTTACGACATCCACTTGAAGCGTTTAACGGATCTAGAATTTTATTGCTTTGATGTTGAGTATAGCACTCAATGCATTATGGGAATTCGAGAAGCCGAAAGGCGAATACGTTTGCTTCGCTGGTTCCGAGAGTGGGTGGAAAAAAGCGATAACGATGCCGATGATTTATTTCATAGTTACAGAAAGATGTGCGCAATTTTCATGCTGAGTTCAATTCTTACAACCGAAGAGAAACTTCATCCGAAAGCATTTTGTGAATCGGCGCTCGAAAATC
This sequence comes from Poikilolaimus oxycercus, assembly GCA_034700245.1. Classification (NCBI taxonomy): domain Eukaryota; kingdom Metazoa; phylum Nematoda; class Chromadorea; order Rhabditida; family Rhabditidae; genus Poikilolaimus; species Poikilolaimus oxycercus. The sequence goes on from JAQIXL010003574.1 coordinate 6,772, forward strand.
TCACGTCTATAGAAAAAGATATCGCGCTTGTGTCGAATGAAAGCAGTGGACGAAAACGAAAACGACATAATAGCGACTGCCCGATTTTGCCGAAACAACTTCGACGATCGCGTCGTGACTCGCAGTGACATTCACAATCTAAACACTTCATAAATGACTGTCGAGTGTTTGAATCTTCATGAATCCCATTCGTCAAGTTTGTATCCGCTTTACTTGGCTTCTCCGTGCTTGGCGATAAATTTAAGACAATTCATAAGCGAAAACATTCTAGGCAGTTACAGATTTGATGACTAATTGTAAAAAGCTGAAACGAGTTTCCCGTGTGGACACAAGCACCACAAGTTCTTTGGAAGGATCACTTTCGTGTTGAATTCTATGCTCTACATTGCAGTCTCGAGTGCAAGTTGCATGAAGAGCTTTTAGAACAACGTCGCGGTGCTCGTCTAAGTCACAGGTGAAACTGTCAATCTCTCGAAGACCTCTCCGCCATTGGTTGATGAACTCTTGGATGCCATGAAGAGTCATCTTGTGCTTCACGCCAAGCATCTTGATTGTGTCAAGATTCGGTGAAGACAGCAAGAAGGCGTCGTCAAGGTCTACTTCCGATTGCCCAGGTTTTAAAGAAGGAAACAACTCAATGCGACGAAGAGACTTGGGAAGATGAGTAAAGATAGGCAAGGGAGCAGGGTGCATCCATTTTCTATCGAAGAAGACTCGCAACTCTTCTAGAGAGTCCAGACGTGGAAGATTTGAAAGAATTTGACAAGCGGCCGATTCGAATACTCCATTGCACGCTTGTCGAATGATCAATCTTGAAGCATTCAATAGAGAAAAGAGTTGATTCATGAATGAAATGAAAGAGCTATGCTGAATCCAATCGAGCTTCAACCCGAAACCAGAAGCTTTGAGAGCTGCTGCGATTATTTGCTTTGATTTGATTGGCGTATAAACTTTCCTGTACTTGTTAGCGATGTAGAAGCGAAGAATTTCGCCTTTTGAACCAGAGAACGAGGGGGAGAACTCGATCAAGCCATTGTCGATGTTTATATGAAGAGAGAAGCGATGAGGTCTTAGAGCACAAGCATGGTGTTGAATTGCGTGCTGAAGACGTTTCCAAGTTTGCATCGAGAGGAGAAGATCTTCGAGTGAAAGAAGCTGAAGAATTCTGACAAAAAGTTCCTCGGGGAGATCGAACAAGCACATAGTCGACATCCGTGAAAGAGGAAGAGTCTCCCAACTACTGCTAATTGACAAAGTCTGCCAGTGCTAATATTGGTACGTTCCCACAGGTTTCACCATTTTTAGAGACAATACGCAGTGAAAACTCTTTGATGAAGCAAGGCATGCACTACAGCGCTGATTACAAAGAGAGAAATGCAAGATTTATTACGTGCATCTTGGTGGAAATGATTCTATAGCAGATCCGGGCTTGATTGTCAGAGTGCACTTCTTCCTTCCCCGAGAAATCACGAATATCCGTAGGTCTTTGGACAGGTCGGCGTCGTGTTGAATTCTGTGCCATACATCGCCTGGCTGACCGCACGGTCCATGAAGACTGATGAGAACAATGTCCTGGTCCTCATCTAATTCACAAAAGAAGTTGGAAATCTCTCGAAGACCGGCTCTCCATTGATTGAGAAAGGCTTGAATGCCTTGAAGGGTCATCTTGTGTCGTGCCCCGGAGACGTTGATCTTATTACGATTCGTAGAAGACAGCAAGAATGCGTCGTCGAGGTCCACTGTCGGCGTTCACGGTCTGAAACCCGAGTCTAAGCGAATGCAACGTAAAGAGTTAGAGAGAAGGGCGAAGACTAGCAAGTCAATCCAGGCTCGATAGAAGAGAACTTGCAAGTCTTCAAGAGAGTCCAACGCTGGAAGGCATGAAATCAGTTTGCAAGCAGCTGCTTTGAATGATCCTCTATAACCAACGTTGGTTACAATTTCCTCGGATCGGATGGCCCGACGTACGGCCAATTTTGAAATGTTCAATAGGGTGAAGAGGTGCTTCATTAAAGCACTAAAAGAGCAATGGTTCAGACGTTCCAGCCTCAGCATACAACCTTGGGCTGATTGAGCAATGACGCAACGGCAGACATCTCACAATCAACGCAAAACTACTAACAGAGCATGCGCCGAGCATGGTCAAAGGTCAAAGTCTTCGCACTTGCAGAGGCGAGTCGAAAACACTGCTAATATCAAAAGTCTCTTGGTGCTAATATCGAGATTTGTTCGAAAAACTCTTCGTGACATTTATTATGAGATGAACGCCGCTGAATGTCGGCTGCCTAAATCAGCCCAATCAATCCAGCTTGATAAGGGGCCATTAATCTCGAGAGACCCACAAGACGCGAGAGGACGCAGTGAATCGATTCCGTTATCTTCACTTCCTTTTGGCCCTCTCATTCAACTGTACTAGTTCTCGGCCTGGGTCTTTCATGTTTTCTAACTCGTTTTGTTCTCCAGATATCCATGGATGATGTCTCGTTGTTAACGGAAGCATAGTTCTTCTCGTCGTCAAGTCAACATTTCCTCCTTTAGTCTTCCTTCGAAGAAGAATCTATAAGGTAACTGGAACCATTCTAATCTCAACTTCTTTAGTGTACTCCTATTGCCCCCAGCTTCATCAGAAAGAACGACAAAAAGGGAAAATACATATGCATCAATTGTGATAATTGCCAACCAATGTAAGAATGTCTTAATGAATAGTTTCGAAAACTCTTTAAGCCATGTTGGAGGAGGAAAAGGGAACGGAATTCGATTGCAAGCACAAGCATGTAATAACAAGGGCCGAGAAGGAAAGAAAGGCTCCGAAGTCGTGTGCTGTCTTAAACAAGGACGTCGCTTACCATTGCATCTACATGAATCTACTACTTTGTATTTCTTTTGCAAAGCAAAAACATTGCAGCCAAATTGGATAAAGCAGAGAGAAACTCGAGTATGCCGCTGCCGGTGTGGATCGTTAGAGAGAAAACGCTCTTCTTGAGTTGACTAATGTTGTGCTAAACAAGGCGTCGAAGAGATCGGCAAGTTAGCAAGATTCGCAAAAGGCCTCCAAAACAAGTAAACTGGAGAGTTGAAAGTAGAGACTTGTCAGAGAAATCGAACATGCACACAGTCGACATCTTTAGCGCAGAACTGAGAGCAAGGCAGTCCTCACATCAGATCAAACCGAAAAATCCCTCAAAGGCTAATGATCAACTTCTTGACCAAAGAGGAGAGGAGGATGTTTATTGAGATTTGGACGAATTGAGGGAAAGGGACGAGGGATACGGTAGCTTGTTGGGTGCTGTGTTCTTCGCGGTGGGAGTTGAAGGC
>JAQIXL010003575.1:0-10086 GCA_034700245.1 Poikilolaimus oxycercus
GGAAAAGGGCTCGCTGATGAAACTCAAACCTTCCTGGAGGTTCCAGCTGAAAAAGAGAGACAAGAAATTCCAAAAAACTATTTTAGGACCTAGAACCATTCGTTTCACGTAAGGTTGAGGGACCGCTGAGACGACTAACGTTGAAATTCACGCGATGATCGTAAAGGACGGTCAAAAAGAAAGCGCAAGACTGTTAAATAGTTCTAGCATTCTGTTAGTATCGCTTACTCGGTCTCCGCAGATGCTCGGCAAATTTGTCTGACGAAAATTCTCTGACATCAAAACTCCGCTTTGACCGTCATGACCCGGAATGATGATTTCTACTTTTCCAACGGTGATGGTTGCTGCAAGACCGATTTTACATCAGCTGGATGACAAACCTCCTTGATTGATCTTGCTAATGAAGATCTCGTGCTCTTCGCAGTGGCTCAGCACGAAAGTGATTAGGCGCTGCGGAAGAACAAGAAAAGTCTCAGATTCGACTGTCAGAAGGGCATCACTGAAACACTTTTTAAAGACAAATGCAATCCAACCCTTCCATCAAATCGCGACGATATCCGCCAGGGAAAATACTCAGCTCGCATGTTTCCTTCAGCTCGCATGTTTGCGCAAACATGCTCAGCTCGCATGTTTGCGCCGTCGAACTCTGGCCGCCTTTTTCACGCGCGGCGGGCGGCGCGGCGAGCGGCGCCGCGCGCGACGCCGCGCGTGTTTTAAATTTTTTTTGGAAAAACCCGTTGTTTTCTTCTTCTCTTCCCCTGTTTTTTGGAAAAACCCGTTGTTTTCTTCTTCTCTTCCCCTGTGTAAAAGGGCGTTAATGACAAATGATTGAACGTTTTCAGGCGGCGTTGCGTAAATTGTTAGCGGACGATTCCAAGGGTTGAAGAAAGCTGTCTGACAAGTGGTTTGGTTTATTGAAGGCATTTCTAGACGAAGAAGCAAGGCTTGATTTTGGTCTCCCCACTCATAATCTGCCACACATTGGTCACTTTCTGAACTTCTTCAAGTTTGCTATTAACTTGAACCTGGAACAGTGTGAAGAAAGAAGAGCACGCTGTTCGTTTCTTCTGTCAAGTTGCTTATAAGCCAGAATTCGAAAGTTTTCGCACTCCGAACAAATTCCATTGAGAAACGACATTTTCGATCTCTGAAATGCACTTTTATTGAATTATGTCTCCCACTCATCCATCAAGGTAGCAGATGAAATGCCGTTCTCGAAGAGAAGCAATGTTTCAGAGGTCTTATCTTTCATCGAGAAGGACTCGACGCAAAGCGTGTGCGCCACAAATTCATCGTTTTCAGTGCTGCTCACGCGAAGCGGAATTCCTGCGCTCTCTCCTTTTAAAACATGCATTTTTACCGATTTCGAAATCATCAAGAATAAGCGCCAGCGAAGGATTAATTGTAGGGTCAAGCACGATGTCGCGGGTGAAATCGTATGGAACTGAAATTCAGTTAGTCTCAAAGCTGTGAAACGTTTAGTGATGTTGAGGTGGAGTTGCCAGGTGAAGTCGGGATTGGGCTCTTGTACGGCGTTCCAGTCGTATGCATGGAAGTCGATTCGTAACTAAAAAAATACCAATTGCATAAAACTAACTTTATCTCCAAAAAGTAATGGTTGATCGTAAACGGTGCTGTTGATGCTAAGAGACGGAATTTGTGAATTTCAGCGTTTTCTTCTTACTCGAACTCGTTGAGAACCGATGCAACATGGAAATAATCAACATCCGTTCGCAGGATGACCTCCACCATCACGGTCACTATCGTGAATTGGTCAAGGGTAATCGAAAATATCATAAATGCTTATTGTTAGCCTTGAAAATTTGAAACTCACATTCCACGAGTTGTCCGCTTGTAGGCAGTAAGGTTGAGGATAGCCGTAGTTCCTTAAAGTGTACTGACTGTAACCGCGCAGATCAACATCCAAAGAGCTTCCACAATCTATATATCAGCAGCAATGAATTTTTCTTGCCAAGGCAAACCGAAAATTCCAACGTCACCAAATAAGCCGCCACCAGCGACGGTCCGATCCGTGATCCAGTTGATCTTGAATTGACCATGTATCATCAGGCTCTGCAGCGAATGCGGGGAAGCCATGGGGCAGTCGAAGTCGTTACCGCAATCAATTTCCTTTTACATTGTTGTTTGACCAATGAGAAAATAAAAATTAACTATTGATAGGGAATCGGTAAGATATCCCCCGTCTTCCCAGCTAGCGACCCGAATGTCGAGTCGATACTCTTGGTTTGCGAACAGTGCTGGATACTCCAAGACGCAGTCCTAAATCGAGGATAAAAGTATCTTCTTCCGAGGATTTTGCAACGAGAATCTCTGTTGCAAACATACAACATTGCCGGCGTACGTAGCCAGGCTGCCGGTCGTGAAAGAGCTATTTCCGTTACAATTCACTTGCACGGGGCCGCCGTCTGGCGATGCGATAGCGCCCACTTCCGAAGCACAAAGCTTTGGACATTCGACAATGCCCATCGGCCCTGAGAAAACTGTTAGCTAATCTGATGAGCTTCAGAACCTGATGGCCTTGAGCCAAAGACGATGAGAAGCTCAAAACCGTGAACACCGGGCTTCGGTTCCTGTATTCACATAAATAGTTGATAAAGTGGATTGTTTCAAATAATGTTGGACAAAAAATTGTAAGAATCTACTTACACATTCTAGGTCGCAGGGCCCGTTGAAGTTAGCGACAGTTGTGGTGATACGAAACTCTCTATGGTCGGACTCCAGCTCGAACTGCTGAACCGTGCTGGTCTCAAATTGAAAGCAATTCCTGAATTTGTCTCTCTAATGTTTGACTAAAGCTGCGCGTTTTCATTCCTCAACAAAATGTCGCAGAATTATCTTACACCGAGCCGTATCCCTTAAAATAGACACTGTCTTTGCAGCCAAGATTAAGGCTGTTGTAGTGCAGCTTCATAGTTGTAGCGTTCGCTGAACCAAGAATCACGTACTCGCAAGTTGTTAAGGCGGCGTAAACTTGGGCGCTAGAAATCGCCATGGACTCCGAGAATTGAAATTGTATACCTCCGATTCCATCGCGAAGCTAGGAAAACATAAACTTCCACGTCAGACACTGCAGTCAAGTCGATGACCGTCGCATTCGTTCTTTAAAGCATTGTGTAATGAGCAAAAAACTACGTCGACAATGTTCTTACCCATAAGCGTTCGGACAAACAGCATATTCAGAAGCTTCAGAGCATTCCTCGGACTGGCACGATTTGTCAACTAACAATAAGCGCATGCTTCCAATTCTTTCACTGACCGTAAAATTGGACTTCGAGCAGGAAACCGGCCCAAACACGGATGGGCTCTTCGATCTGTGATGTGTCGATATCGATAACGTAGCGAGAGCCGCTTTTTACTGAATAAACTTTAGAAAGGATTCCAACATCTTGCAAATCCAAAGGACTGAAAGACAATGAAAACCAGTGAACACGCTCACATCTCATCCACAACCGCATTGTCAAGTTGAACATGAAATGAAAATTCAGGGAGGATGAAGCCTTGGAGCAACAGCACTCGCAAACCCGAGGCCACTTCGGGCTGCTGGAGTTCTTTAGGAATCTGAAAGTGTCGGATTGCATTCGGGCTTGAAAGTCGCACATTAAGAGCCAGTCGACAAGGAAACGGCAGCTTGCCATCGACAGCATACGTACCAGGATAGTTGGGAGAACGAAAACGAACCGGCTAAAAAATCGTGTGAAGAATGAGTAAAAAAAAGTCTTACCGAGCTTAACGCATCTGCTACGACATGTAGACTTTCGCTTTGACAATCCACAATTTGAGGCGTAAATTGAGTAATGGCAATTTTTATAAACGCAAGCAGTATCCAGACGACGTTCATTCCGGCTCGGCGCAAAGTCCGCATGTGGGCGGAAAGGAAAGGGCACACCGCAGTTGGAAAGCTCATTGAGGGAGAGACAATCAGCTTTCGGGACAAAACCCGTCGCCATAGAAGAGCGCCACTATCAATCAAAATGCCGAGGTTCCTTTGACGTCGTACAATTAGCAATTCAAGAAACCATTGCACAGAAGCATCGTTAAAACGTTTTTGCTAAATGATGCGAGACTTCAGCATTGAGAATTGAACAGAAAGTCATTTTACAACGCCGCTAGTGAAAAGCATGCTCAGACCTCCAAAGCTGATAGCGTTGGCCGTGGTGTGTCACAGCGAGAAAGCAGGGAATTCCATTAGCTGATAAAGATTTGAAAAAACGTCTTCGACGACCCATGCGGTTGTGGTCGTATTTCTGGCTGGCAGTGACGTTTCCGAGTTCGCACTGCTCAGAATGCGGAAATGAAACGCTCGCTCTTCAGCTCGGTCATACAGCAAGCATCTCTACAGTCACTAATCAGCGTCTTCAATGTACTTATGAGGTGCGCTTTGCTTGATTTACTTGAGATTGCTCTCATTGTCAGATTGCAGCAGAAGCGTCTATCGTCGTCGAAGTCAACGGTCTGACGGTAAATCTTCAAGTCGAAGACACAGTGACAATCTGCGGCATTGATTGTCGAGCGATCAAGAACGGCTCGTTTCTTTTTGCTCGCGTTGGAACATCATGGACTATTAGTGTAAGCCTTGTTTTAAAAAAAATCCGCGCCGGGGCAATAAAACTTCAGACGGCACGAAGCTCCAATATTTTTTTCAGTTGAGACTTGTGGAAACGGCACGACGACGTAGCATCGGTATCAATATAACTGCCTTAATTGGTGCACAAAAATCTTCGCAAACACTTTCGAAATTGTAGACGAGCCCAATTTGGCTGCTATTACACGATTAGAAGACGCCGCCGATTTCGCGATAATCTCCCTAGACGAAATAACCGATATCGAGGCGCCAATGTACATTTATTCAGTTATTGCCGATGGAATCGATCAAGCAGTCTTGGCTGTACGCGACAGTAGCTCGTGTTGCGAAGCGTTTAGCTTTTGGCTCTTTCAGGCTACTCTTGAAGGCTTCGGGAAATCCATCACGAGGTTCGTGGTTACTCTTCCACGTAAACGTTCCAGGCTTGATTCGCTCTGGCCGCACGATGCTTCAAAAGACGTGCAGTTCACTCAAATCGACCTCGGTGATGGTGAACATCGAGGGGTGGCGGTCGTGAAAGTGCGCAAAACTTCGACTCCGTTACAGACAGATATCATCTTCGCTCATAACAGTACGAGAGTTGGGATTTCTTTCTCATTTTCTAGGCTTTGAAAATAGTTGCAATCTGCGTGTGCTTTCACAAGAAACGCAAATTACGTTGAAGCCCAAGAGTGACCTTACTTGCCCGCTTTTAGCAGTGAAATTCAATCCGGATATTCATATGATCGTCTTTGAGCTTCAAGTCTGTGTTTTCATATCTGAGACGATTTTTCAGATTGCGAATTTTTATTCGGACGCCACTTGCGGATTTACGATAAAAGGAGAACGAGCTGGCTGCTATTCGGAACGCGCCGACGCCGACGACTGTCAGAAGCTTGTCACATGTTGTAGCAACGGCTCGCACATTCCTGCGTTCTACTCCCTAAATTCGGCACTCGCCATCATGTATATAGGCATTCTTTCCAACCAAGCAGTTCGTAATGACGTTCTTGGTTTGACTGTTACAGCACACGTTATGCGTGAGTTTTAAGGTCCAAAAAATTGTGTTCAACGCGATTTGATCGTCTGTTGCCAGGCGAAGAGGGTCGATGGACCCATCTCAGTGGCTTTGACATCTCGAGTGGACGAACGCGAATGCTTTTGGTGAACTCAACTTTCCAATATCAAGTCGAGTACATTTCTTCGAAGCAAACCAACTTGCGAATCGAAACAAATCAAGGCTATTGGAAGGAATTCGTGAAGTAGCTTTTCATTGAAAATTTTGAGTTCAACAGAATAGATTTTACAATGTGAGCGCTCCCGAGTGGATTGCGCCCGTCTTCGGAGAGTTCGCAGTTTGGCTTAGCTTCGTGCCTGGTCGAATTGACGCAAGCGTATGAACAAAGTCTTCGGACGAAAACTTTATTGAATTTAGGCGACATTAGCTGGTACAAACTTTTCTGTGCGATACTGGGCAGACGAAGCAAGCCCTTCACCGTCGCCACCCGGTAAAAAGTCCAGCAGAAATTTGCCCAGACCAATCTTTTTTGTTCTTGCAGAATGTGAAGCTGAAACGCTTACATTGGAAAGTGAGATCAACATTTCGTTTCCTTCGCGAACTACATCGGTTAAGCGATGTCGATATCGAGTAGTTGCTTCATTGAAAATTTATCCAGAGTTCAGATCATGGTCAACTTCACTCAATTCCTCGAGCTCCATTTCAACGTCACAAACATCGCTCCGAAGGATAGCTTTACCATATGCAGGAGCTACGATTGTTATATGTAAGCTTTCGCTAATTTTAAGTGGCTGACGATCTGTTCAGATATCCTTCACATCCACTCGTTATAATTAGCCACGAGCTCTTTATAACTGTCGATTTGGACGTTTTCGAGGCGCGAAGCGCCCAACTCCGTATTGTAGCTATTGGCAGCGGTAATTTAGTCCGAAGAAAAACTCGTTTAGACCTCCCAACACGCCGCCATGATTACCAAATTGATAGGGTCCGCTGGGCTGCGGCTGTGGATCTGCGAACGGTGACCGAGAAAGAAGGCTACTTTGCCAGTTTTGGCGGTTTCAATGGTGTGCCCCAGAACTTTGATGTTTATCTCGTTTTTCACACGGACGACGCCAGTTGCGACGACGTGGCGGATGTCTATTTCTTCAATGAAGTTAGCTATGAGCCAGCTGCTGCCTTCCAAAGGTGATCTAAGCCTGTCAAGCAGCTCATTTGAGACAGATTGAGCGATTTTTGTCCAGTTAACGTCACTGCCGATGTGAAAGTGCACGCAATCACGATCGATAGCCGTTTGAACATTTTTCGAACCAGAGCTTCATCTCGATCACTGGCACAGATTTCACTTCTCATTTACGGTTACGACGAAACGCACGAGGATTTGCTAGCTGTTGGTCGCGATAAGCGTATTCTTCACCACAATGGCACAAAAAAGCCCTCAGCTGTTGCGAGAAATCGGGGTGACGCCTGGTTTGGTGTGTTTATCAAAGAGGTCAGTGAAAAAGTTTTTGCTTGCATTTTTGTTATGAATTCAGCGAGATAACGTAACACTTTACGATCCATTCAAAGCAGGACGATACCAATATTCCTTCATTCACACGTGAGGTTTTGGATGTTCGAAGAAGTAGTTTAGTTGCTCTCTTGGTTGTCCCGAGTTTATAGCCGTCGATCTCGACATTCTGGGCTTTATTGCCGAGAGGAACGGCCAAGTCGAGTTGCAACTCCTAGGCAACGCTCACGTAATGACATAAGCGAACGTCTTTTCAGACAATGTTGGATACGATGGCTACAGCGGAACGTGGACGGAGACTAGTGGAATGTTTATTCATAATCAGCACCTCGGTCACACGAAGAGACAACACGTTAAGCAGTTCAATTTGACCGTGACAGCACTTTCGCAGCCTTGTGACGGTCTCAAAGTGAAGAGTGACTTTGGATATGAGAAACCGTAAGATTTTTCACGGATATCATGTGATGTCTAGGCTGGCGTGCGAAGATGTTGGTACGACATTTTCGATTGCCTCACCAGACAGCACGGCCTTCACCGTCTGGCTGGAAAGAATGAATCCCGACACATTCGCAAACTTCACTATCACATTTGGCATGCTTTCCGCTAATAAGAAAGATTCAACAAGTCCGCGGCCAGCTAAGAAGAGAGCTGTCGAAAGACGTCCAGTCGTTAAGCCGTCGACTGCTCTTTCGTCGCAGTTAGGCAAACACTCAACGTTCACGGCGGATCACAATAGTTCAGCGATTGCTGTCGTTGAAACCAAAATAACAACTCGAGAGGAAGTCACGTGCGAACCATCAGCGGTCGCCACAGCATCCACGCGAGGAATCAATTCAAAAACTTCTCTAACTGCGTCTTCCGAGCCGACAACTCCAAAAGCTTCCGGATCTTCCGCAATACTTTGGATTCTCACTTTTAGCTTGGGCTTTGAGCAAGTCGATTGACATCATAAAGCCAGTCATGTACAATACAGTGCCCGCTAACAGCAAACAGTGACAACTCACTTCGATAAAGAACTTTTTATTAATCTAAGGAAATAATAGAAACAACAAGTCCAGAGGTCATTGAAATCTCTGCTGCTGCTGCTTTCTTAAGGCATGGTGCACATGTATTCCCCATTATTCGGCAGGCAGTACCAGGGGCTTCCTAGTGCTGCTTCACGGCAGAACTTCGCGCATTCAGCATAAGTGACAGCCGCTCCTTCCGACAACACCCAGAACGCCAGGAAGCAGAAGATTGAGAGAAGCAAACGCATCTTCAATCAATGAAATCAGTAGAAGACGACGACTGAACAACTCACGTAGTACAGCAAAGAAGTGACCTTTCGCTTTGCCACGGCACTTTTATGGGAAGAATCGAACTACCAAAAACAGGCTCCAATTGCAGCAACCGAGACTTTCATGCTTCCCTCCCGCCTGAAGATAGAGTGACAAAGTCATTTCAGAGCACAAAGGTTTGTCATTGTGGAACAAAAATCGTCCGTCGAGTGATTCGCGATAGGCTTGCAAACGAGCGTTTCGTAGTCGAAGAACCAGAAAATGCCCTATTCGGTGCGCAAAGGCTTTTCGCATCGGAAAAGATGATTTGCTCAATTCACTAACTACTACTTCTTCGTTGGTTAGCATCGGATGCCTTTGACATTGAGTAACAGAGATCACATGTACGCAGGGCTATTTTGAGACTTATCCTTTATTATAGAGAATATCGTTTTGATATTTGGACACTTTGACAAAGCATCTCGCTTTTAAACACGATGCAACCTTTTTCTAAACTGTTTAGCACATCTTGAAGCTCTGGAAATTTGCGTTCTAATGCGCTATAGCGGGGTCGCAAAAGGTTAAGAAACCTTGAAAAAATTTGGGTTTCGAAAACGGTCAAAATTTAGCAAAACTTGACCTCAAACGGGTGCCAGATAAAAGACGGGTTTCAATATTTTTGTGTGCTTGTTAGCAGGTTTTGTAGCGCGCTTCAAGCTGATTCAGACCCACTATTGAGTTGCCAGCAGAAGCTGAGAAACTAACGAGAAATTTTGCTTTGGAAACAGGCCAAAACGCGCATTTTTCGCGTTTTTGAAATTCTGCTTCGATGTAAAAACATTTATTTCTCGAGCAACACTCAACCAATTTCGCCGCTCTAAAGTGCGTTAGATAGCCGGCCATGTGGCCTATTCAACGCGCTTTAGAAGAACGAAAAAGAGCGAAATCTGAGCCAGAACGGAGTTTTTCAAATTGTGTCACTTTTTTCCGTTATGTGGGAGAGAGTAAGTTCAGTTTAGCTATTTCCATTTCGAAACTGTTCCAGTTGTTTTTTTAATAGTGAAACATTTACAGAGAATTGGTCGTCATGTTGCTTATTAACAGAATAATTTATACACTCGATTTCATGGCAATGCACATTTTAAACAAGCACTTCAGGGAAAACAATATTCAATGGGGCGATGTAGAATTTTCCGTCTTCATTTTCACAGAGATTCGCATCGTATATCCGGAGTCTCTTGAAATCTGACACGCGTGAGAGAGAGACGTAGAGCTGCCCATGGGTAAAGACCGGCGTGCGGAGAATCACTCCGACCTGAACATTTTGTTGAACTTTCAGTTGTCTCCTCACATTCTCCAGAGTCTGTCCTTGACTTTTGTTGATTGTCATGGCGTATGCGAGCCGGATTGGGAACTGTGTCCGGACGAAGTTTTGGGTCGGATCGCTCTTGTCGGCGGGCTCAAGAGGCAGCCGACAGAGGACAAGAGGTGACCCTTTGCCTTTTCCATTGAGAACTGTGCATGCAATGGTCTAAATTTCGCGGTTCTGATGGCTAATAAAGCTTACGTGTTCATGGAGCTTGTCGATACGGAGTCGCGTTCCGTTGCAGTGGCCTTGAGCGACATTGAGGTTCCTGAGAAGAATGGCGACGGCGCCTTCTTTGAGGGTCAGCTCGTGTGGCGGCATTCCAGAAGGCGTCTGAACGTTGTACACTTCAGCCGG
>JAQIXL010003576.1:0-10083 GCA_034700245.1 Poikilolaimus oxycercus
GACCTTGTCAGTGAGATGGCGCGTTCGATCGAAGTCCACCTGGAGACGCGACACGTCTGCGCGTGCACCACCTCGCCCTCTCCAAGAGTTGTCGGAGCTTCTTCTCACTTGGTTTTCCTTCCTCGTCCTGAATGAATACGATAAAATCCCCGAGATAAAGCTCACTTGCAACCAATTTGATGGAATCTTGCCAATGTAGATTGTGTCGGGTCTTTCACCTGGTATCGTCTCGTCCATTTTGTTCTTTGGATCACTAAATCGAAGAGGATGAATAAGTTTTACTTTGAAACGAACTACTGGATAGAGAAGAAAGAAAACGAACCGAAAGAAATTGGCCCAGTCGGTTCGTGCTGGAAACTCGCTTGGCGCCTCGAGGGCGCGGACCTTGAGCGGCTCGATAAAGCCCGACACCTTCATTGCGTACTTGTCGAGAACGCGAACTATCTGAAAACAAACTCATTCCACATTCATTCATGAAAGTGCAAAAGTGACAGTTAGTATACAACTGTAGAGAAACATACCTGTTTCAGCCCTAGACTGAAGTTCGCCCTCGAAAAGCACGTTCTCCATCGTACTGTTTTTCACTCGAAGAGAGTCCAACTGAAAACCTGATGTTCATGAAGCAGCAAGTAAACATCCACGTAAGCGTAAGAAAGAAAGCTGAAACGCACCAGAATTGGAGCGGCAAACCTTCTTGAGACGCTCCATGAGATCCCAGTTCGAGATCGACTGGCCGGGCTGGCGAAGCGGCGGCAACTGGATGCTGATGGCGACACGCGTGAGCTGACGAAGATAGAGACCGAGAAGAGGCGCGAAGTCCTCGAGAGGATCGGGCGGCGGCGGCTGTGCCGGCACCGCTGACGTCGACGCCTCGGTCGACGATGTCTTGCGCATCTTCGAAGTCATCTTCGTACTCTATGTACGCATTCAGCACTGAAAGAAACACGTAGAAAACTTAGAAGATAATTCAACAACTAAACACTTGATTATTGGCGCTGTTGTAGAAGTTTTACAACAGTTTTACAAGAGTTTTGTTCATTCAAGATGCGCGGCTCAACGCCCATTCTCCTTTCTATGTCATAAGCAAGGCGAAAACGACAGAAAGCATCACCAAACACACGAAAAGCATCGCCACCGGCACCGGGGGACGGTCGGGCATGAACGAGCAGCGGTTTACACGCGTAATTCTCGATTTCGCCAAAGATAAACACACTCAAACGACGAACAAACTCGTGGCAAGTATCTCTGCGCCATGACGCATGGAGAGAACCCGAAACAACAAGAAGGAAGAGATTTATTCAAACAATGTTACTTTCACACCAAAGAGCACCATACTCGAAGAAAAGCGCTAGTCGTCGAGACCGACGGGCATGTCCAACAGTTTTGCAAGAGCTTCGCGATTGATGAAGCCTTGCTCGTCCACCGGCACAAGCTCCAAGATGATCTTCACATCCTCTTCTGAGAGATCGTCCCCTTCGTTGGCCGTCTCGGCGTCTTCAGCTTTCTCCGGGGTGAACTCGCCCGACTTCTTCATGAGAATCTCCTTGAAGGCCTCAACGGAGATTTTGCCCTTGGGAATCTGAAAGTTGAGATCTAGGAAAGAGCGGAAACCTTGGCAGCGAGAAGTTTGAGCGCTTCGCGAAGGCTGTTCTTGTTCACGTAGGTCATCTTCGTATAGGTGAAGCGACAAAACTTGTCGTACGAGAGAAGAAAACACACAGATTGGATCAAAATTCTCAAACTAACTCAAGGATCGATGAAGCGAGAAGAACTTGTTCATCTTCTTCTCCGTCTCGCCCATCATCAATGAATTCGCCGCGTCCATGAACTTCTGAATGTCGTCGTGAAACGCGAGCAAGTCAGAACAAACCTCGAATGTCAGCTCCTTGTCCCTGGCACCGGCATAGCTGTCGAAAGCGGCTTCGACATCCTTCACTTGATCCTTCGTGAGGCGGAACTCGCCCATTTCTTCTCGTTTTCTGAAAACCAAAACTTCGTTAGCAACGGTTAAACTTCATGAAAACAACATTTTCAGCGAGTTTCACGGACAAACGCGGCGAAAAACGAGAAATGAGTGGAAGAATGAGGTTTCACAAAGCGCCGCAAGCACTTCTACGCAGGCCACACCGTCCCGACATGCAAAATCAACGAGGAAAACGAAGCAAACAACGACGTTCGCCCGCAAACTCGACGCCGCCAAACTTCGAAAATCTCGATTGCGTTTTCGTACCGTAACCTGCGAGAATGCGTGCGTTCGCGTTTGCCAGATTTCTGGAACTTTGATCTATCGCGTTTCGATACACCTTCGCTTCGTCGCCGTTTGCCCCCTCTTCTTGGTGGAAAGACACAGAAATCGGAAAGATTTGGCTTTCTTTTTTGAATTTTTTATCACTTCTTGATCGCATTCCTGAAGTCGAGGACGGCCTGATCCGACGAATGCGACTGCGTTCTCTCGGTCAACGTCACGGTTTCTTGTCGGCCCCGTTGAAACACGAACCACTGCTTTCTCCACTTTTCCTCGCTACCCACGCGGCTCTGTCTGCAGTTGGCAGCATCAACTGCAAGGCTTCCGTTTCTTTTTTGTTCACAATAGACTGAAGGGACATTTTGCGAGACTCCCAACGTCTTTCTTTCTCTCATCGACTTTTCCCAGTACCCTTTCACCGGCGAATGCAGACATGGAGTTGGAGATTGAATCAATTCGTCATTAGCAGGCGCTGTCTAGTTTCAGGCAGTGGTCCTCGTTTTCTCATCCGCGCTGTTTCTTCTCAGTCTCTTTACTGCTCGTGACGGATAAAGCAAACTGTTGATAATTGAGGAAGAGCAACAGTGATCGGAATTCGGGTGTATGACAGCAGGGTGGCACTGAGTTTGGGTGGCCGTTGTTTGGGTGGCAATGGAACTGAGGCTTTAGAGGAGCCATCTACTTCATTTTCTTCCCATCTGATATTCTTTAGAGCATTTCTGAGAGTCTCGACGTCTCTTCTCAGTCGTTTCTTCACAGCCCTCCTTGATATGAAAAGTGGCATCACTACTTTTCTTTTTAGTGTGTAATTGGGGCAGCGAAAAAGGGCAGGAAGAACAAGCAACTCCTCGCGTGCGCTTAGGCTATCGGCCTCGTTCTCGCATCCCAATCAACAATGTGAGAAGTTCTAAACTGCCTCGTCAATGCGACTCCCTCCTCTATACGCCAGTTTCTGAATCTTATTGCTAGACAAGGATTGAGTCGAAGAACGAGCAATTTTCAGTCACCTGAAGAAGATCCGCTTGCTTGTGGGCGGGGACTCGTTAGTTCGGCTCCGCAAAACAATCGAAAACATTCCCTCCTTTCTCTTTGTCCTTTGAGAATCCCCAACTCGTTCTTCTAACTTTTGAACAACAACATCTCTCAATATGGCCCATAGATGTGCCGCTTCGGCGGTCTGGTCGAATAAACAAATGAATTGAAAAAAAATGAATTGAAATTATTGTCTTTCTTTCTCCCAGTGCATTGCGTCCTTTTTGCTGCTGGTTCTCTTCTGAACGAGTGTCCACCCACTTGAAAAAGAAGAAACATCAATTTCATCCCCGATTTGCGGCCCTGTCCTCACCCTTCTTCATACAAGCAGTTGTTTCGGAAACCCACGAAGGCGCTACATGCCTGTGTTCCAATGCAGCCATCTACAGCAGAGGGAAGATCACAGTGAGAAGTGTTTTACATGTAGCTCAAGAGGAGAGGAGAGTAGGAATCGTCGAGTAGATGTAGCAGCTCCTTCACTGCCCTTCCCCGAAGAGGAGGAAGAGAAAGAGGGAGAGGAGTCAGCTAATGTCTCATGCTCTCTGCCCCTTCACTATAACCCTTCACTTTTTCTTTCTTTCTTGCTCGTTCTTCAACAGAACATCTGGCAAGCAGTTCTCAAGAAGATGAGCATGCTGCAACTAGAAGAACCACAAAAAATCGTAAAAAAAAACTCTTCAGTAAATTTTGCTTTGAAAAAAAATCACGAGGAAAGAAGTTTGACCTGACGAGTTCTCGAGGGAGAGATTGCTGAGTCCATTATTGCACTTCTAGCTGATGGTTCTGAGATTAGCTCAATCGCCACCCAAATAACGGCCACCCAAAACTCCGTGCCACCCTGCTGTTGTACACCCCGGAATTCATTCGAAGCAGCAAGCAAGAATATTCTTGAACTTTCCGAAAGAACTTCCAGGCCTGTCGTTTGACGGCAAAGTAGAACAGAAGCACAAACGGTCGAGAGTCTCCAGGAAAAGAAGACGAAGACATCCCTAGAGATGTTTGAATTTTGTGTTTTCTTTCAGAATAAAAACCTACAGAGGTCAGAATTACCACAGGAAACCATCTCAATATAAAAATAGACAATTCATGTGAAATACCAACGATCCTCACCTCATCAAGAAGGGTCGTTTTTTTCTATCACAGCTTAAAGCCGCGAAAGATGAAGACGAATCACAACTAAATACAATGGAAGGAAAGCCTTCATGATTTCTTCTTGCCCTGCCGCTGTGGTCGTCTTGCTGCTCCAAATTGGGGAGGAGTATGTTTTCTCGTCCTCCCTCGCACAAATCGTCTGTCTTCAAGCCGCGATGACTTTCCGTGGTCATTCCGACAAAAGAGGTCAACACTCCAAGAGTCTCCCAACCGTTCCAAGCAACTCCGCCCGGCTCTGCTCGAGAATGCCTATGAACGTGGAACGATCCAGTGACAGTCCAGCAACAAAAAGCAACAAGTCGCGGGAATCGGACGTGGATAGTTTTGCATAGAAGTCAAATATCGAGCAACTATTCTTGTTACCAGTTGGGATCTTTTCCTTTCTTCATGTTGGACTAACAAGGAAGGTCTTCTACTCGTGGTGTGCGATCGGGACGAAACTTGCACAATATGCCAACTTTTCGCGTTGAATTTTATGATGACTTCGTTTCTGCAGAAGACAAACGGTGAGATAACTTGAAATTTTATACTCCTTGACCAATTAAAAATGTCCATTTCGGAAAATCTCGTTCTCGAACAGGAAGTGACCAATTTCGCTTTTGAAGTTTGAAGTATGGCGCTCTCCAATCGTTGCGGTTTTTATGCAATAAAACATGGCTGGTTCTTCACGACGAAGATTTTTTTATTGTGTATTGGAAATTGTGACATTTTCACTACTTCAACGCAAAAAAAAAATACCGACGAAGAGAGTCTGTTGTACAATATATATGGCATAAAAAACCGCCGCGATTGGCGAACACAGCGCTTCAAACTGCAGCAAAATTGGTCCTTTTCTGTTCGAAAACCATATTTTTCGAAAATGGCACAAAACTCCTCGAAGGTGTCCAAAACATCTCATGACTTGCCAGCTGTTGGTCTTTTGCAGAAACCGAGTCCACCATAAAATTCAGCGTAAAGAGTTGATGATGCAAGTTTAGTCACGATATGCTGACAGTTTTTATTCTAAAAATCACTCGGGTGTTGGGAACCTAATTTGAAAGACGAGGTTCTTGATCGGCGATCGTTTGAAAGATTTATTCGGAGGGAGAGAGAGAGAGACAGGAAGTGGCCGGCGTTGATGACGATGTCGACGATGCCGACGAGGGGGGCCTCTTACCGCTAATTCTCAGTTCCTTCATACTACAATACTAACGAACTAACCAAAAAGCATTGTATTTTGTTCCAGATAAAGCATTACTGGATTTGTTCGACCTTGAGTTGGAGCGAGGAGGACTCATGAGTTTGAGGAGGAATTTCACGAGTGTATTTTTATGGTCAGTCGCATTCCAAGTTACCTAGAAGACCTAAACTGTCTCCCATGTTAAACTGAACAAACATCACTGAAGGGAAGAGTCGCAATCAGAGAAGAAGAATTGACCGAGAAGATCGAAATGTCTCACAAAAAGTTGTTTTCTGTTCCCTCCCTTGATCGATGCGGTGTGCTCATCAATAGGCAGAATACTAAAAGCGTCGGAAATGAGTTCGCGAAGTGAGATTGAAAATGGCAGTTTGATGCTGAAGAGAAAGTTATGATATGTACCGAGTGACCACTCTAATAGTCGGTAATTCACGCCTAGAAGTAGGAAGCGTTTTGAGGAACGAAGTATCATAAACCGCGGCCATAACGAAGTGAGCAATAGACCTGTTGGTTCACCCATAATACGACCGTCGTGTACGCTCACGGTGTTCAAACGACGCACGCTGGCGTTGTAAACGAAATCCAGCGGGATCTCACTGGGAAAATTATGAATAATCAGAGAAGAGAGGTTTGGCGCCGAGCGTATCCATTCGATTATGGTATTCAGATTGCAATCAAGATGTGTCCGCCAAAGAAGAATCAATCCGCTTGCACGACTCAAGAACGATTTCCAAAAGTTGATCGCAAGTAGTCCTTGGTCGGCAACGAAATATCTCACATTGAAATGCAGAAGAACATGTGAGAGCAGAGCTTCAATAGGTGGATGTGAACTTGAAGTGAAAAGAGATCTCCAGCCTCGAAGTTCGAAGAGTGCTACTCGGATTCCGCGCCTGCCGCCAATGGAAAGGTGAAACGAGAAGCCGGCAATTTCGAAATTTTTGCGCGACCGGCAATTATTTATGGTTCTAGTGAAGTTGAGATGATGATCGCCAAAGGACACAAATCTATTTGAAGAAATACGAACGACAACGATTTGAAGTGAAAGCTGACGCAGAAGTCGGGCCTTGTCGGTTAAAAACACGTGAAACTCTGAATTCAAGCGATGTAGTTGCAGCAGTTGTGGAGCATTGATGAAAGAAAAAGTCAACGATAGCAATTCACTGGGGAGTTTGTTGAGCATTGCTCTAATTAATTCTGGCCGAACAACTCGTCCAGATATCATTTTTGAAGTGCCAATTGATCCCATGTGTGAGACTACAAGCTCCAAAAATTTGTTGTGACGTCAAAGTATAGCTGGATGTTGGAAAGGAATGATGTTTGTTTTTCAAGGTGCGAGCTTCAGTACAACAACATGATCAAGCCCTCGAAGGAAATAAGGGAGAAGCGAACTCGTGCATTCCCAGACCTCAAGCTAAAGCTGAATTCGAAGAAATACAAAGTGCCGAGAATCTAGATTGCGAAAGACAAGTTCTATACAGACGTAACAATCGGTGGAGAGAAGTTGGATGCGGTGCCTACAAATGTCTGGCATCCACGTGGACCCGAAGTTAACCGTGCTGTGAACATATTGTACAAAGAGCAAGACCTATAGCCGTCTCTTACAAAAGCACTTGTGAGAGACATTTGAACAACTGCGTGCCTTTGAGCTCGAGATTAGTTTGTTTTTAGATATCTTGCCACTACTTAGTTCCTTCATACAACTAACAACCAACCAAAGAATAATTGCATTTCAAGCAATGCGCATGCAATTGCGGTTCCAGACGAAAGCAATCCAGATTTGTTCGAGTTGAGTTGGAACGAGGAGGCCCCTTTCGTCGGCGTCGTCGACATCGTCATCAACGCCGGCCACTTTCTGTCTCTCTCTTCCTCCGAATAAATCTTTCAAACGATCACCGTCATCGAGAACCTCGTCTATCAATTATCCTTTGTTTTCAGGAAGATAAAAAGACTCTTGTCATTCAATTTTTCGTATTTTTAAAATTCGACTTCTGAACATGAAGGTGAGCGTCATCAAATTGTATGAAAGCCTCTCTCTTTATTTCACGCGTTGCAGACCTTCATTGCTCGGTTTTCTCGACCACTTCACGCTCAGGGTTGTGCCTGAACTCATCAACGAGATCCATTTAGGTTCCCCACACCCGAGTGATTTTTAGAATAAAAAGAACAGTCAACAGACTATCAAGGCAAGGTCATTTGTTGTGGTGGTCTATCGTGACGAAGCTCGCTTCATATAACCTACTTTTTACGCTGGATTTGATAGTGGAGTCGGTTTCTGCAGAAGATCAACAGCTGGCAAGTCACGAGAGTTTTGTGCCATTTTCGGAAAATCTGGTTCCCGAAGAGAAAGTGACCAATTTTACTGCGGTTTGAAGCGCTATGTCGGCCAATCGCTGCCGTTTTTTATGCCATAAAACGAAACAGACTCTCTTCATCGGTATTTTTTTGCGTTGGAGTGATGAAAATGTCGCAATTTCCAATGCACAATAAAAAATTCTTGTCGTGAAGAGCCTACCATGTTTCATCGCATAAAAAACCGCATCGATTGGAGAGTTCTATGCTTCAAACCGCAGCGAAATTGGTCACTTCCTGTTCGAGAACGAGATTTTCCGAAATGATCTTTTTTTTTAATTGGCGAAGGAGTATAAAATTCCAAGTCATCTAAGCCGTTTGTCTTCTGCACCACCATAAAATTCAGCGCAAAAAGTTGGATATGTCGTTCCGATCGCACACCACGAGTGAAAGACCTTCCCTTGTAAGTCCAGCATGAATAAAAGAAAAGATCTCAGCTGGCAAGAATAATCGCTCGATACGAGCATTGACTTCTATGCTAAACTATCCAGGTTCGATTCCCGCGACTTGTTACTTTTGTTGCTGGACTTTCTCTGGATCGTTCCACGTTCATAGCTCGAGCAGAGCTGAGTTGCTTGGAACGGTTTGGAATACTTTTGGAGCGTTGACCTCTTTTGTCGGAATGTCCACAGACCCTACATTTTACGCTGAATTTGATAGTGGAGTCGGTTTCTGCAGAAGATCAACAGCTGGCAAGTCACGAGAGTTTTGTGCCATTTCTGGGACCATCCGAGACGAATAAATTTCCACGCCGACGACAGAAGGGCTGCATCGTCAAGCTTCCACGACCAGACGGCCGTCTCCGAGTTTCTTGAATATTCATCCTTCTTTATGCTTGTTGTATTGAGCACTTTCAGGTGACTAATCAAAGGTTCGTAGAAGAAACTCCTGCAAAGCGGAGTTTCGGTCTTTAGAGAAAGACTTTGGAGGTTGGGTAGGGATTGAAGGACTTTCCAGAGTTTCTCGTTCGAAGAAGTTCCTCTGTGATCCTCGCAACAAAGTCTTCCCTTGTGATCGCAGGCCTCATTGTAGACGAATTCACGGATTGTCGACGGAAAAGCCGGCGCCAGATCGAGAAGCTCGTCCTCATGAGCATTTGTGAGGGTTCTCTCCACATAGAGGAACAATCCAATCGTAGCGATAGTCTTGTGACAACGTTGAAGGAAGCTCTGCTCTGGATCTTTTGGTATACGAATGTTGAAATCTCGTTTTCGTCCTTCTGGAAGAGCGCTGAATGACTTCAACGCTTTCAGACAAATAGCCTTTGAGCTGAATTCGACGACCCGAGCTATGTCCTCATTAGAATGAATCTCAATCAGTATGCTTAGACCTTGTCTCTGAAGAGACTGAGCATTTCTTACCAGGAAGACTTTGAGGACCCGAGAGACCGAGAAGAGCCCGAAAAGGACGTCGATATCAAGGAAATTGAGAATCTGAATGAGGATCTCGTTGGACAGAGACAGGAGCTTCATCGAGGAACATTAGAGTCTAAAACACGGGAAAATGCTGAGGAGATCTCTGACAAGAGTGCTAATTATCGATTCATGAGAGCTTGAACATGCCCATAAAGGTAAGATCATTGAAAAGTTGCCTCCAAAGCGCGAGTTGCCCGATTGTTGCCTTGATTCTTCTCTATAGGAAAGACACACGAGAAGACTCCCGATCGCGTCAAAGCAGAAAAAGTAAGCCTTTTGTGCGATTAATGAAATCTCTTTAGCCAAAGACGAATAAGACACCTCGTTGTTGTGCGCCGGAATGTCTCCACTCGAGTCCTTGCTCATTTCTCAAATTGTTGATTGTTCACTCTACGGTTTCTTTGAATCGAGAGACGTCTGTCGCCTTATCAGCACCTCTAAAACTTTGTCGCTTCTAAAGAATCACCGCGGAAAATTATTTCAAAAGTTTGACTTTTATTTTCACTTCATAAATGTCGGTTTGTGGACCACACCAAAACTTGCTAGCCAATTGATCCTTGACCAAAGTCGACCAGCGAGAAAAATTGAAGTTGTCGTCCAATTTTCTCCCGTCTTCGAGGGCGGCGAAGAAAGCCGAGTCATGTGGTTTCGTCGCGTGGACCGATTCCAGTTTGATTTTCTTTGTATGGGAACGAGCGAAGGAACGGCGTTGA
>JAQIXL010003577.1:0-10082 GCA_034700245.1 Poikilolaimus oxycercus
CCGGCCGTCCCTCGATTGAAAGAGAATCCCCACTTTTTGCGAAACCTCTCCAATATGATGCAACCACCACAATTATGATATTACTAGATTTCGCAGCTCGCAAAAACTCTCACCGTTGTCTTCTCGAATCGTTTGAGATTGACCTTCCGGTTCTCATGTTGCACTCTTTTCTCATCGACCACGCTCAAGACGATAGGCAGACGGCGTCTTAAGGCTGTGGGAGACTTGGTTCGTGCTTTCTGACTGTAACTTGAAATTTGTTGCGCAATCTGCACAGCCATTTTTTTCTATCGCACATGCGAAACGAGAGACGCACGTTTATATTCCGGTGGAGAGAGCCATTGTGCTCCTGTCTGGCTTCTCTGAAGTCGACGAAAACAGCCTCTTTTGCTGCCTTCCTCTCCAGTGAACTTTCCCTAATAGCTCTGATGTTGCGTGGTTGGTTTCCAAATCTTCTGCTATTGCTGTTCTCCGTATTTCTGCAGTTTCCAAGTAAGTCCGCAATTTTTGAAAAGGGCTGATTATTGCAGTGGCTTCATCGTATATTCGCGCTTGCGAGTTTTATGATAGCAAAGTTGACTCACGATCAGCAGAGGAGATAAGACAGTACGCCAATGAGTATAAGCCCGGCCGATGTACTCATATCGTTCTCGGTACTCTGCGCATTGACGGCGATTGGATAACCAAGTATGTTTCCATAAAAAAATACGCCAAATAATACAGTTCAAGTTTCTAAGAAGCCATGTTGTTTCATGTTAAGCTTAAAAACGGCATTTCAGCATCTATGAGTATCAGGATGAAAACTGGAGCACTCTTACCGAGGCCATGAATATCTTTCGAGCCAAAGACCCGAATGTGAAGATCTTAATGGGCGTTGAGAAGTCGCACGACAAGTTTTACGTTTCCCAGACCGAGGGGTACCTTCGATTGCACATGACGAGAGAAGAAACGCTGGACATCCTTGAAAATCGCCTTCGTGAAGGACGCTTTGTATTTGATGGCATCCACCTTCATTGGCTACACGCATATGTTCACGCTGACGGGACATTCCCCTTTAATGACTTTCTCAAGGTTCTCTGAAACAGGCATAGTTGTATTGTTCTTCAAGGAATTGAGAGCAAGTCTCGGTAACAAGACCACCATTGGCCTGGATCTGGACGAGATAAGACACCTGGAAAACGAGGCGGTCTCTTCATATCCACTTCTCGCTGATTTGCACAAGTTTATGAAAACAGACCACACATAGATCTTACGCTAAAATTCAGGCACATCGATTATATAGCCGTCTCGGCGTATGAATATGAGCTGGATTGGGACTCTCGGCTACCCCACTTTTACAATGTTCGTCTTGCTGAGGTATATAAGAGTACTGAAACCAAAATGAGCTTATCGGCAGTCAAGGATCCTCCATTTCCTGAACGCTGTTCCCAGTGACAAAATTTTGCTTGGTCTGGCCTTCTACGCCACTGGTCGCAGACGGACGGTTCTTAAGCCTCGTGAAATGGTTTTATTCTCCTTAAAAATTCAAAATGAAACCTAGATTTGTAAACTGGGACCAACAAACTATAGCACGGAACTTGATTCACCCTTCATACAGCTCGAGACAACCGCCCCCGGAGCCACTCCTCGAAGGATTCTTCGTTTCCATATTTATTACTTCGAGATACCGCAGACAATAGCAAATAAGGTAAATTCTGCTTTTGAAAATATACCTTCGCAGACGGCATTTGTTCAGCAAAACAATCTTGGGGGAGTCTACGTCTCCACACTTCTTTCCGATGACTACAAGGGGATATGTGGTGCAAGGAGCCCAATGATTCGAGTTTGAACGTGCGAAAAAACAAAGCTTTCATTTTTTAAGAGCGTCGTCGATTCGCTGCCCGACGAAGGCTTGAGTAGCACTGGAATCGTTGTTCTCGCGACTAGTGTGGTAATTTTGTTGGTTGGAGCAATCGTATTTGCAACATTAGTATGTCCTACGTGTGAAAGATGTTTAGCGACGTTTAGTGGTACCGAAAACGGCACCTGGTCCGGTAAAAACACTTGCCGCAAATGTGTTCGTCTGGTCGTCTTTCGCGATCATCTCTTTGCTAGTCATGTCTTCTCTTATCGAATAAAAACTCTTTTTATTCAATTCGAACAACAAATTCTGACATGGGAGCAGTGCTCGCCCCCGGCGCGAAGCGCCGGGGGAAGTTTCCTTTGGTCCGGCCCTTTTACTCCCCTTGAGATCTGGAAATCTTCGGTTCTGGCGATCCAATCAACCTTTCAAGGCGCTCTAAAGCGCATCGTCAATGCGACTCTCTCCTCTACCTGCCAGATTTTGAATCTCCGAAAAAGGTTCAATGGGGCGCACGAACGAGCCACTTTTAGAGTTACGCAATGTTTGGTGTGGCTGGCGGTGTCTGTCTGTCACGCAGAACATTCTAGAAGCTTTGTCCGAAGCACCTCAGTACTACCTCCCGCCGCATTTAAACGCCCGTATCCACTACGGAGCTGCCTTGAAGTTTCCATCTGAGATACAAAGGGCCTTGAAGATTCTAGAAGCTCATGGAACGTTCTAGAACAAAACGCCCAGAGAAGTCATCTATCTTTACCAACTTTTCGCCAGAAAAAAGAGGACCTACTTTTCTCCGGGTAGTCGCTAAGGATTTCTATTTGAGAAAAGCGCGTGACATTTCTATCTCGATAGAGGCCCAAAGGGCGAGAAAGGGGGAAGTTTCCTTTGGTGATGAAGCGAGAAAACAGCGTGAAATATCCATGGCCGACCAAAGGAAACTTCGCCTTTTTTTCAACTTATGGGCCAAAAGGCGAAGTTTCCACGCTCTTTTCTCGCTCCATCACCAAAGGAAACTTCCCCCTTTCTCGCCCTTTGGGCCTCTATCGAGATAGAAATCGTTTTAGTGTCGTGATTCTCCAGTAATATTCACACCATGACCTACGAAGAAAGGTGTTAATAGTGAGAGGTCAACACCCATTGTTAACCCAGAATCTCCACACTGTCTTGCATTTTACCGCATCCATTGGCAATCTGCTTTTCTTATTTCACCCATATCGGTTTCAGATGCTCGTAGAAGGCGCTCGATGTCGTCCATAAGTAACAACAAAGTTCGAAACGATGTAGCTGAAATCCGTTCAAATGTCGAAACTCTCCTAGGCTTCATTTTTCCCGTGCAAAGGTCTGTGCAGGCGTTTCTAAAAAAATTTTGCCCGCGATTTGCAGCCTTTCATCAACGTCGCCATATTGAAAAACAATGAAAGAAGGTAGGTAGCGGCGCTCCAGATGTGCGATTATCA
The DNA here is from genome assembly GCA_034700245.1 of Poikilolaimus oxycercus. Lineage (NCBI taxonomy): Eukaryota > Metazoa > Nematoda > Chromadorea > Rhabditida > Rhabditidae > Poikilolaimus > Poikilolaimus oxycercus. The sequence goes on from JAQIXL010003577.1 coordinate 3,298, forward strand.
AAGGAAAGCGAGAGAAAACGAGTCGAAACTTCCTGGATGTGCGTTAACACAATACTAGGATTATTTGCAATTAATGTTTAGGTAGCTTTGCTCTTCACATGCCAAACAAAACAGAACGATTGTCATCATCACAAATCCGTTTGACAGTGCGATGGATTTTGTCTCATATCTTTCGTGTCGATCTGGTGGAGTTGTTGCGGCGCGACAAACACGGACCAAAACCCGTCACAAGGAGAGCGATGGACTGAGCAAGTTGAAGAAATTACTGCTTATTTGTCCTCGGTGTGTGTTCTATTTTTTGCAGTACTAAAACACATGATGAAAGAAATTTTTTTATATATGGCCTTCTTCGCAAACATCGGATAAATCTAATTTACGCTGGTTTGTGCTACTGGATACTCTTTCCGGAGCCATCGTCCATACCAAGAAATTTCAAAGAAAGGGAGAATAAATTGAAAAAGGGAAACATGTACAGACTTTCATATGTGGCCTTCTTCGCAAACATCGGATAAATGTTCAAAACGTTCAAACTCGTCTTTCTTATTTCACTAGAGCGCCTCATTTTCTTCGTGGCAAGGATCTCAAACGCATGTCAGAGATTGGGTTTCCCTGCATGCGTGACTCCTGCTCACTTGCAAGCCACACTGGATGAACGTTCAAAAACCTGAGACTTTTTGCCTCATTGGAGAGTCTCGTTTATTGTGACATGATTCCCATGAAATCATCGATGAGGAAAGGTGCTAATTGTAAGGGGTCAACGCCCCCCCCCCCCCTCCCAAGACCGACCTAGGGTCCCAGTATTTGCATTGCATTTCCCGCGCCGTGGCTAAGAATCTTTTCACAATCTCAAGTTTCGTTTTCAGATGCTCTTAGACCACACTCAATGCCATTCGTAGAAAATGGCAAAATTTGAAACAATTTTTGGCAATTATTGGAAGTGCATAACTTAAACGAAAGTGCTAGGATTTTTGTAGAAAGGTAAGCGAAATGTTTTCTTGGAAAATTTTGCAGACTTTGCATCGTCTTCGATGAAAAAAGACTGCCAGCGAGTTCGTGCTTTTCGAATGTTTGATGAGGTCTTTTCAAACTAACAATAAGTCAGTCTATAAAATTTGAAACAGGCAATGCTCAAGGATCAGCGCTTCGATTATGAAACGGCATCAAAGAAATTGCGTCGAGAACAAATTAGAAGGTGCAAGGCTTCATTATTTTTTGCGTGCATAGCAAGGTTGGTGGAATTTTTCCCTTCTAATAAATTTGCAGTTGTAATCTCTGCCCCCTGAAAGAACACCGAAATATCTCCTTTGGCTTATGACAAGCAGTTCAAAGAAAGCTTTGGAATGTCGCGCTTGTGAGATACAACCAGCTTTTTGCTGTAAGAAAATACAGAGGCGACCTTTCATTGTGAGATGGGACGAACCCGACTTGTTACTTCAGGAGTGAAGCCACTAAAGTACATTGTAAGTTTTCTGCTTTACCATAATTTTCTTTCAGAACAACAACAAACGCATGGCGTGTCGAAATGTCGAACTCCAAGCTATCAATAATGGCAACAATTGTTTTTGTCTGAATCAATCATTTAAAATTTCCACGGAAGCAACCTTGCCCTCCTCAAGCGAGCAAAACTAACTGATCGGCCTGCAGTTGAGGAGAAAAAGAGTACGTAGCCTTTCACTGGACACTGAAATTACACTCGAATCGGAATTCAATTTAAAAGCTTATTGTGATTATTACGTAAATCGTTTGCATAAATTGTTTACACGAAGAATTGGAGAATCTACTTAGTTGTAAAAGAAGATTCTGGAGAGAGGGCAAAGACCCATTAATGAACGGGGATGACCAAACAAGACAAATTATGTCAGCGATAGGTTGGTAAGTTATACGTTGTGTAAAGGAAGATTGAAACACGCTTGAGAGAAGCTTGTGTGTCGGGGTTTCCTGCACGCATGCCCTATTCTCACATGCAAGCCTACGTGGCGGGGCTTATCAGCTTCACCCAGGTCGGCCTTCTTCGCCCTTTCCCGAAACTTTCCCTTTCATTTTGCTGTGGCGGAAGTTTTTGGCTTTCCATCTTGTGCTCAACGATGCGCATTCTCGATAGGATTCGCGGGCAAATGACGGTTTGCGATTTTATTGCCTGTGGAAAAATCTTACAATTAGACACTAATGGCATTTGGCATTTCCGTTGAGGTACTCGTCGTCTTAAATTATCTTATCCTGGTCTCTTGTCATCGGCCAGCGGTTTCAGTTTCCATTTGAACAAGTGGACTTTCATCCAGGCAAATCACATACTCATCACCCTGCCGTACTGTTTGTTTTTCACTATTAGCGGTATCATCTCATTCTGGCTTCTACTAACAGGTCAAGCTTGCTTCTCGAGGATTTTTATCAAAAAAGAAGTTCGTGTTAGTGTAATTTCCATCTTTAAAAACTCGGTTAGATTATTTTCATCGCAACGACACCATTTGTCTTCATTCGAGGCCTTCTGGTCACAATTGACTCGTATGGGTGGGCGGAGACGTTAGCCACAGGTGAAGAAGAAGCATTTAGTGAGTATTTTACAGTTATTCGCTTCTAAAAAAATGTCTCACTCTAGTTCGATGGACGGGTATTCACGGTCTGGCTGTCGGCGTCTTCGGCATTCCTTGGGCAGTTTTCTTTATTTGGGTTGCGCGAAGGGCTAGCGAGGAGATGCGACAAACCCTTCAAACTATCGACTTTGGGCCGATTCACACCATTTGACGACAAATAATAAAATGTTTCCGTTTCACGAAGACGTCTTTTAAATCGATGCGTCGACGCAAGCACGAACCTGTGACAGGGTCTCTTTGCTTCCCCCAGAGTCCCTTGTTTACGATTAGGAAGCAACAGCCGTTCTTCTCGGATTGTGCTGTCGGTTTGTGCACTGAAAGGTGACACAGCTGCTTCTCTTAACGAGATGACGATCAATTTGACTATTCGTCGTGAAGGTTGCTCAATTGAGTGCGGTAATGGTAATGGCTTTGCCTGGATTGTCTATAACCTCTACGAACGGATTCGTGGACGAATGGCTGTGAGTTGCTTGTCCGTTCTTACAATTAGGCGAAGTTTCTAGCTTCTCGCTGCTGCCGGAATTTGCACCGAGATCCTTATTGCGCTCAACTTTCTAATTCTAGTTTTCTGTAACCGAGGACAGGTTCCTGAATTTCCCCATCTACAACGTGGACGTTTTGTTTTCAAGGCATTTTACGCATTCTCTATAGTTTTTTATTGCTCCGTTTTTATCGTCGGTGGAGTCTGGTCATCTTGGGGCTTGCTGTCAGGACAGGCTCGATATCTTTCGACATTCATACAGCTGCAGGTTAGGCAAACAACTTCTAGAATTTCAGTCTTTCAGTTTCTGCACATTTGTTTCGCAATTCCGATTTTCATTCCCAGCCTTCTCATCGTCATTCATCCGCGAGATTGGGCCGATCGAATGTTAGACATGGAAAATGATGAAGGCATTACGTACAGTCGGGCGTTTCCTTTGTTAAACAAAAACACTCTTCATTTAGTGCGCTATGCCGGAATTCACGGTCTTGTGGTCAGCGTTCTTGGCATTCCGTGGGCGATCTTCTTCATTTGGGTGACGAGACGAGCTTGCGAAGAGCTCCGGCAAAGCGAAGCTTTCTCAATAGGCGATATTACAACAATGGACAACGGGCATGAACGGTTTGATTTGCTCATTAATACTTCAAACGATTGATTTGAAGCGCCAACGTGCACACACTTTTCCACGCACCGAATGAAATCATGGAAGTCGGCAAATTGGATGCTTGAATAAATCAATTTTCGCTTTTTCTAATCACACTCCTACCTGTCCAGGGAACACTTTCTTTGCCAAGCGCGCAGTGAAACAACTTTCTCCCATTGTGAACTCTACAATCGCCGTGACAAAAATCACTCTCTTGCACTCCTAATATGATAAAGGGTCTGTCGAAAAATAAGAACACGCTTCGATATTTTGCCGTGAAACACACGTTTCCATCTCAAATGATGCTGGGAACGATGCGTAGATAGCTGTTTATCACAAGTAACAAAAACCACTGGCAACAAAGAAACTTTTTTTGGGTTTTTTTTGGGTAAACTGGTTCCAACTCCATGAAGAACAACAAAGCAGTGCATACAAGTAGCCATCTTGGCCTCGAAAGGAGCACGCACACTGTCTTCCGTTATCAAGATCTTATATTTTAGCAGCTGTCGGAGAAGGACTCCCTACTAAAATGTGCTTTGCAGTTTCGTAGAAATGGACAAATCTTCAGAGAATTTGCCATTTAAATAAAAATTTCGTTTTCAAACATACGGTTTTGCAGCTATTGAAGGGCGTCAAAAAGGAGTCGATGAGTGAGCTTCTTCTGAGTTTATGCGTTTATCGCCCCCGGCGCTTCGCGCCGGGGGCGATATTTGCAGCAAAAAGGAAGAAGAAGAATTGGCCGCGGTTCTCGAACAACTTCCCAACTTCTTCTCCGACATGACCCTCGGACTTCATTTCAGTACCGACACAACAGGAATGATCGCATCTCGTCAAAGTTCTATTTTTTGAAGCCGTTTCGCAACTTGAAAATACTCCATACAATCTGTTCCACTGGCTAATCATTGCGCCTACCGTAACCCGGCTAGTTATGAGAGGCAAAGCCCAGCAGCTCGAAGGCTTACGGATGAAGTGTTGTTGACCTCCTGCTTGAAGGAAATTATTCGTGGAAGAACCTCCGTGACTTTAGATGGCCTAAATTTAGTCATTCGTGCCTGGGCCAAAGGAGAACGTGAAATCCTTCACTTTGTGCTCCAAAATGGAATTCATCGAAATGAGGCGATGCGGGGAAGCTTTTGAACCAACTCCCATTGGAAATCATTCCCTATGGCCCTCATCGCTCTACCTTGGCCGATCCGGCAAACTCGGGCAGTCGTTGTCTTGTCCTTTAGGTAGCTGCGTTTCATTTCTTCGCCCACAGTCTTTGAAGTCGTCTTGGCGATGAGAGAAGAATGGAGGAGAATTGCGAGAGATCCTTCTCTACTCACTGTTTCAGGTCCGCTTGTGTTCCCTTGGCCAGTTTCAGACTAGACTGCAGTTGATCGATTGTGAAAGAATTTGCGTTTATAAATTTGTGTAGAGAAAAGACAAAGAAGTTGTTCGACGGTGAAGAACTTTTGAATGTAAAGTTGAACCTCTGTATGCAGTTGAAGAAGAGGAAAAGAAGAAGTCATTGCAAAGATGAGGGGCGATCTTCATTCACGTGGCAGAAACCAGATACATAGCAGTGCTGCTTGCTGAATGCTGCGCCGCTGCTTTTGCTTCCTAAAATGAACGTGCCTTTACAAAGTGGGCGACACTGGTAACGAAAAAAATGTCTCGTGGTTAATCAGCTAGGTTAGGCTTTGAACCTGCTCGGCCATGCGACATGACAACCTTTGCGGTTGAAAGAGTCTACAATCAGTCTAAGTAGTCTATGCGTTGATCCCTCTCAAGTTGTTAGCACCTTTGACTCATCACCGAAAGTCATCAAGATGTCTCCGAGAGCTGACAATAAGCATGGGTCAGAGAGGACACACGGAGGAGGAGGTGAGGGCTGGGAAGGCTGAAGCAACGTGCTTGGGTGTTCAGTGGTAGAGCAGTGGACGGGAAATCCATGCTCGACCATTACAGGAGCTCTGCCCTGTTTCAGACCAGTTGCCTTCTCTTTCAACAAGACAAGACCACACAAAACAGGACTTTATTCGAAAGAGTCGGGATTTTAGGTGCTGCCGTCGCTGCTGTTCGTGTCCGTCCATTTGTTCTGCTTCTTGCTCCTTCTCCTCTTCACCCTCACCTCGGCGATGTCCTGCTTGAGGCGCGTCCAGAGGGTGGACTCGGGAGCGTTGATGGGAGGCTTGTCGCCGTTGCCGTCGGGGATCTCCTCGTTGCGAATCGTCTCGGGGACGGGCGTCGTCGGCTGCTCCGGCGGACGGGGGAGCGTGCCCGTGAAGAAGAGGAAGTCCGTGATGTCGGCGCCTTTCGCCTGGATGGTCGCGTTGCGCGACATCTGCACGCAGCCATCACAGACGGGGAAGTCGAAGACGTCGTCCACGGCGAAAAGCGGCGCCTCGGCGTAGCAGCGACGGCACATGCCGCTCTTCTCTGCAGAGAGCTTTCTTCTCTTGAACGAAGGAGGCACCAAGAGGCACGATGACGTTGATGCCGCCGTCGGCGAAGGTCGTCGTGGTCGTCGGAGTGAAGGTGTAGGAGGAGATCTCTTCGACGAGCTCCTCCTCGTCCAGCTGCCGGGCCAGCTCGAGGAGACGATCGGCGAGAGCTCGCAGCTTGTCGCCCTCAGCCGACATGTCCTGCAGGCCGGCGGTTGTCCAGTTGAAGAGGCGGAGGAAGAGGCAGGCAGAAGAAGTGGAGAAGGCGACGCACCTCGGATGCTGTAGGAAGAGGGAGTGACGAGGGAGCTCGCCGATAATATGACTAATTTGGACCAAATGAGACTTCCAAATTTCTGCTCTATTTTGAAATCTTCAAATCAAGACTTGTGAATGACGCTGCACACAAATTGCCTCACCAAGATTTTATCGTACAAGAGCAAATTTTGGATTTGGGAAACTTTCCCTGAAGGTGAGATGAAGTTGTGGGCAACATAATAATAGTAGTCGAAGTTAAACAAAGACCAAAGCGAAGTTCACGCGGAAGTGGCGGGCTCCTGGCGGAACTCAGCAAGGACGGCGTAGCGGCTTTTGAACTGGTTCGGGTTGTTGATGAAGTAGTCGTTGCCCTCGAAGGCGACCAT